>JAPMOQ010001678.1:123765-133859 GCA_026543055.1 Argiope trifasciata | reverse complement strand
TTGTGAATTCTAAGCTTTGTGACTTTGAAGGGAAAAGTTGAAGTTTGAAGGGCGATTTTTATGCTTGTAATAGAGTATTATTATGATTGTAAATTTTTGAAGTAAAGTTCATAATGATACAAATTGATTATTTGCTGATATTTTTCTTTTTAGTTTAATTTTTATTTATAAAAGCAAATTCAAAATGTCAGTGTAAATTGATAGAAATTTCATGCTCAACTATTTTTTTATGAAAAAACAATAAATTCTGAATAGTACATCAAGTCATATTCTAAATTATCTTAAAAATAGTGAGAATACTCTTTAAAAAATGAATTAAGATCTTAAGTTCCCACTCTTTTCTTATATAATTTATCTCTGAAATCTTTCTCAAAATCCTGCTTTTTGTATTTTAAAAAAGTGTTTCATTATGAAATAAACTAAGATTCATTGTGTAACTTTATGGCTATGCTGTTGGTTAATTTTCAGAATTTTGGTATTTTCAGAGCTTTCTTCTGGAATTTCACTTTGAACCGAATGAATATTTTACTAATAGTGTCCTAACTAAATTCTATGAATTAAAATGTGTACCTGATGAAACTGACATCTTTGCATTTGAGGGGCCAGAAATTGTTAAAAGCAAAGGGTAAGATTTTATTCTCTTTATCTTTTTCCATTTAATTTGTTCATGGATTGTGATTGAATTTTTTCAGGTTAATTCATGAACTTCTAATGTAGATAAAAAATATTACTTGCTTTCCATTTTTTAAAAAAATATTTGCAATGTAAATTATAACATTTTGTTAAATATTTTTTTAAAGTTTAGTCCTTATTTTGCTTACCTTTGAATAAATTGCTTTTTAATCAGCTGTAACACTCTAAAATATTAATTCTTGTCTTTATTATATACCATGAAAACACTTTCTATTTATTTATATTTTGCTTTCTAGATAAAGTAAGAGGCTTTGTTATAAAGTTAATAGTTTCTGAAATTTGATTAATCTAATATTGCCAGGTTCTAAATATATTACGGGGATTACTTTTTTCAGATAGCATTGTCTAAAAGTTTTAAATATACATAAATGACTTGTTTTTCAATTCCTACTATTAGTTCATACTCTTCCTATATAATATATAATAAAATTTCCAATTGTCAATCAATTTTTATTCGTCCACTTAAGTTCAAATACATTTTCTTAAATTTATAGTGCATGACACTCTTTTTATACAAGTTTTATTTCAAATAGTAATTCATCAATTAAATTTAATTTTTAATAATTTAAATGGAGTTTTAGCAATTTGAGCTACTGCCTGCTGATTTCAACTTTCATAACAATCCATAAAATGCCAGAATCTTGGTATTTTTTACATGAAGATGAATGCGAGTTCAGTTATCACAAAAATCAACAGTTTTTTTAACTCTCAATTTTTTAATAATTATTCAATTAAAATTAACAAAAAATAGAATTTCTCTTTGTTGTCCTAAGTAAGAATTGAATTAAAAATATTTTATATTACTTTGTTTTATTTGATACTTTAATGTCATTAGATTTTATTATTATTTTTATTATCTTAGTTCCATATCTAAATATTTGTAAATATATTTATACCTAAAGTAGTGGCAGATTTTTGGAACAAATAAAAGGGTTTGCAAAGATGGAAAAATTGAAACTTAATATGCTTAATTAATGGAAATCTTGGTATGATGTTTATTTATATTACTTATGAATTTTTAGTTGTACTATTGATTGGAAGAAAAACAAAAATGTAACAGTCAAGACAATTAAGAAGAAGCAAAAACATAAGGCCAGAGGAGCTGTTAGAACTGTTACCAAAACTGTTACAAATGAATCTTTCTTCAATTTTTTCAGTCCTCCTGTTGGTAAGAATTTACTCTTCTTAATTAGTTTGTAGATATTTTCTAGTTATTTTTTCACATTTAAAGCTTGCTGGCCTTTAAATACTTAAATTTTATTTGTACATGTATCCATATTTTAAAATTTGCAAACTAAATTAGCTATATAGGTGTCCTGAAATTTCATGTAACTTTTGTTTTGAATTGTATCTTATGGCTACTAGATTGAGTAAAACAGCACATTTCCAAAATGAATACCATCTTCATTGTTCGGAAGACAAAATGGTTCAAGGATTCAACTTCAATTTAAAATTGAAAATTCATGTACAAAGGAAAAAATAGACATTGAATTCAGTTAAATCTATAAATTATTTATTACATTTACTGAATTTTTTTTATTCATTTTTTCTAAAGGTAATAGTTAAAATATTTTAATTTATTTACACACTTAACTTATATGCATTTCTAATAAATTCAATGTTTTTTCAAAATGACTGGAGAAACTTTTTGAATAAATAGAAATACTTGCTTTATTGTTTTGCATAATACACATTTTAATTATCAAAAACTTTTTATTCTATACAAGTTACTTTTGATGATTAGTTGGTTTGCCTAGATCAGTAGTTAAGATTTCCTAATAAGCATATTTTATAATATCCTCTCAACATATTTTGTAATGTTTCCTCAGTAGAATGTTTTTTAAATTTCTAATTTTGATAAACTGTTTGTTCATACTTTTATTTAATTATACTGTTTTCCAAAATATTTTGCATTAACTAAATTTCTTTATGCATTTAATTATTTCAGAAAGACATAATGTTTGAAAATATAAGACTTATTATCATTACTTAAGTCTGAAACTAAACCTTCATTCTAAGTATAGTTAAAAAATGCATTTGGTATACCAAAGTTTATGTAGTCGATTAATAAGACATTAAATTGTATATTAAAGAATTCTTGTTATTCATCATTGAGAGAGAGAAAAATTACTTTATGAAATAATGAAAGATTTGGGCTTCATTCACATCAGCGAAAATGTTATAAAATATACTTAAATGTCTTTTTAAATAAATCTATTCTTTAAAAATTAATAGTAATTAATCTGGTATTAAAAATGATTTTAAACTCTAAAACTGTAAAAATCATTTTTGTACTAGAGTGTTAACATTTTTTTTCTTTCATCAAAATTCCTCAGTTTTTAATTTGTCTAGGGGAAAATGTGTATTCCCACCTTCTTAAGTACATGCATGTTAAATATGAATCACTATGAGCAAGTTTGCAGTAGAAGTTTTAACTAAATTATAAAATGAAGTAATCTATAAATTATTCATGCTTTCTGTTCTCATTTTTCTTGCATGTCAGATAAGTTAATTTTAAATTATTTAAATTTAAAAAATGGTTGGGTACTAGGTGCAGCAATTAATTGTATTTTGTTAAATTATTTTCACTTGAAGTTTTTGGTAGGATTTGTAGGCAACTAATTGTAGCCTTAAAATATAGGTAACAAATTAGCAATTTATCCCTTTTTTTAATTTTGATGTAGACTTTCGCAGTATAACTTTTGAATTATCTATCATCTGCTGTTATATTTCCCTAAGAAGTCGCAATGTTATTGCATAATGTGCACAACGTTTTAAAAAAAATAAACCAAACAAGTTTAAATATTGTCCCTTTCATTGATCAAGATTGTGGATTCAGGGATAATTTCAACTTATTAAAATAGGGTTATTAGAAAATAATGCATACATTAAAAGTAAAGCCAAGTGAAGTTACAACTTTATTTTCGAATTACATATTTTCTGTGTTCTTGCGAATGTCTTAAGTCAATATACAAATGAATTAAGTCATTAACCAGTTTCAACAGGTTTGAAATAATCATAAGACTATTAGATTATGCATGCATCGGTATTTAGAAAAATAATGCCCCTCCCCAATTGAAATGAAAGTTATATGAATATAATACAGTAATTTGAAATTTGCATAGATTTCATTTTTATTCTTGGTTCAATTGGATACTTTTAATGAAATTTTATTGAAATTTGTTGCATATTTATCAATGAATTACTTCTTAGTTATTTAAATTTTTTACTTTTTTTTCTTTTAGTTCCTGAAAATGAAGAAGAAATGGTAAGATTAAAAATAAATAAGTTATTATAAGTTTTTGTTAAGTATTTGTCCTATCAGTTTTAATATGTTTTTGTATTTCAGGATGATGATGCACAAGGCATATTAAATAATGATTTTGAAGTTGGAAACTTGATTAAGGACAGACTCATTCCTCATGCTGTCCTTTTCTTCACAGGTGAAAATCTTGTTGATGATGATGTGAGTATATCTTGAATATTTAATTTTCTGATTCACATTAAGTTATGCTATTATAAGATTCTTAGCATTATTGAAAGTACTTACAAATACCCTGTTCTTAATTATCTTTGTATTAGGGCTTTAAATGAACTTTCTTCCCATACCCTCAAATTTTTTTCCTATCATTTGGATGTATTTTGTTAAAAAATTTCTTAAAATAAGATTGTTTTAAAAATTTTAGTAAGAAAGAATTTTTAATAAATATTCAAATTATTCGAAAGATCAAAATAGACTAGGAGATTTAACAAAATAAACTGAAAGAAGTGAAGTTCTAAATAAATTACTTCCAGATTTAAGAAAAAATGTACTTCCCTTCATACTAAAATTTTGACTTGATTGTTAAGTAGCAACATATCGCTATAAATTCGTATCATGAAATGCTTGACAAATTAATTTGAAATTTTCAGATAAAGTAAAATTCAAAAGTATTCTATACAAAATCGGATTATTTTCCGAGAAGCCTAGATACCAAACTCTTTTTAAGAGTGCTTTTTAAAAGTATTGCCTGTTTTTCTTTTTGAAGATTTGTATAAAACTATTTTAATTGAGTGTATTGAGATATGGTTAAAACTGTTTAATTGAGACATTTAAGTAATATTAATCTTTATTTTCCAGTTTGATGAGGAAGATGATGAGGGTGATGAAGAGGATTTTGATGAGGATGAAGATGAGGAGGATGAAGACGATGATGAAAACGATAACCAGTGCTTGGTAAAATAAAGTTCTCTGTTGCATTTCATATCAAATTTGCCTTTTGTATTTTTAATCAATTCTTTTGTAACATGTTATTTAAATAAACCAATTCTATTTAAATTTGGATCTCTTTTTCTGATTTTCATGCTCAAATAAAAGTATATCTAATGTACTCTTGCTACATATTCACTAAAATAGTTCATTTGCATGCTTTTCTTTTTCCACAGTATTTCATATTTTTGACCTATTTTGCTTTTGTTTATAATGTTGTAAAAGGATTTAGGTTTTACCTTTTGTATTTTAAATGTCACCCTTTCAGTCAAAGGAATGGTATCAATGCAGAAATTATAAATGATATTTAAAGAATTGTAAAATATTTGTCCAGATAATTATATTCTTTTTCATGCAGTTTTCCCTAAATAAAGTCTTTGGTTCAAGTATAGGCAATTTAAATTTTTGTTAGGTTACCCAATATGGTTGATTATATATTCAATTATTTGTAATCTTGCAAATTTTTTTCCCATTTGGCAATAATGCATTCTCATTTGTAATCTTTGATTTTTTTTTTACTATCGGTAATTGCGTGATTTGGGTAGAGGTAGGTATGTTGGGAGAAAATGAAATGTCTTTTAATTATGTTTGCTTTGAATCTTAGGGAAGAGGGTTATTGAACTAAGTAACTCAAATCCATTACTAATATTTAAGGGGGCAGTGTGTGATTTGAATATTTATCATATGCATGAGATAATTGAATTAATACTATTGTGTAGAATATATGTACATATCATTTACTTTTAATATTGCATGTTTTTAAATTTAGAAATTTGTCTTCGTTTAAAGGGGGTTTGAACTGCAGCATGCATTACGGAAGTGTTGAAAAAGACTAATTTCTTGAATTTTTATTAATTGCATTAATTGTATTCTTACTTGAAATATTAATTGCATCTATATTTGCTTGTCCTAAGCTTATTATTTCTTAGTACTTTAAATAATTACTAAATCTTTAGAAAATTTTTATATTAAAATTTGCCTTTTTATAGTAACTCTTGAGTCTTATATTTCAAGTCTTTTCTTTAATCATTAAATTTATTAAAATCATTCTATATGGTATTCTTTTTTTAGATTAATAAAATACAAGTTCAGCTAATTTAATTGTAAGATACAAATTCCTTATCTTATACTTTGCATGGTTTATATTAATATTAGATCTTCTAGTTATTTTTATACAAGTATACTGATTCTTTAAACTATAACCATTTTCTATAAAATTTTATATTTTTAACGATAAACTTGCTTTGTTTTGCACAAAACACTATGCAATACGTAGTTAATAAATTTTTGTCCTACTCAATTTTTAATTTTCCCTTAGTAAATGTCAACCTTCATGTAAAATTTGGTGGGAGTATTTGCACAGCTTCTAATGAAAATATTTCTAAAACTGGCAGGCAACTGACTTTCTTTTCAACATTTTTTCCCATCATAACACATCAATAGTAGGTTAATTGAATGATTTCTCTGTTTCAGAATCGTAAGAAATCTCGAGGCCAGTCGGGAAATAGTCAACAACAAGCTCCTCCTGAATGTAAACAGCAATAATGCTTTTTTTTAGAACTTTGATGCCATGTTTAACCCGTTCCATTATTAAGCTTACTGCAAGAAGTTGCACTGTGTTAATAAAGTTGCTTTTATAAAAAGTTTGCATTTTGTCTACTTTTATATTAGATTCTTTCTGAGCATCTCATTAAAATTAAATGTCGCAAGTAATGCAAAAATTGGAGGATTCAGAGATTTTTGTAATTTTTCATTTGCATTTTAGGTAAGATGAATAAATTGAATTGTTTTATATAGTTTCCTAAAATAGCAATTCGCATCTTGCATGGACAACAGGCATGCATTAATGCAACTATTCTTGTGTGGATTTGAGAATGCTTCTACTCTCATTTGATGTTACTGTTTTGAGCTATTGAAATATTGCATTTCTTTTATTGGATAAAATATAGCTCAAATGTTATGTTTAAGGATATATTTTTGATTGTTTTCATTTCTGTTATATAGCAGATATAGAACATTTTCAAGGAGATACGAATTTTTAATTTTTATTTTTTAGAATAGAATTTTATTCTTAGGATTAACTGATATATATATTTTTGCAATAATTGCCGTATTTTTCAAATCACCTTTTTCTGTATTAACTTATTTGCCATTGTTCAATTAGTCATTTTTACTTTACATTATCTATTTAAAAAACGAATAGTGCTAAAAATGAAGGTTCTTTTTGTTCCAAGACATATTTGTTCTAAGTATGACATTGATTTAAATTGGGTTAATGTATATTAGGATTAATTGTTTGCTCACAAACTTGTATAAACTATAATATTGCAGATTCTTTTGATAGAATATTTAAAGCTATTAGAGTATAACTAAGTTGACTAGGATAATCATTCACGTGATTTTTTTTTTTTTTTTGTAATAGTGAAGGGTTGAGCATTTTTACTCATGCAAGTAATTTTAATAATAATCTAAAATTGGATTCTGTATTTAGTTATTATAAATGCTTCAGAGAAGGACAGCTACGAAATCTTGACTCATTTTTATATCTGATGCAAATTGCAATAAAATTACTTGTATATTTGAAACAGTAGTTATCTGTTGATTTTTTTTTTTTTTTTTTTTTTTTTTGCTTTTAAACTTTTAACTTTGTTATTAACCAAGCCTGTGCATGTTAAGTATTCCTATATGGTTTTAATGGACAAAGCAATGACTTATCAAAAGCAAGCAGTTCCATTGTTTGAAAAGTCAAATTTTGTATTAAGTTTTGTAAGAAAACGGGGGGTGGGGGGCGCTTCGATTGTTGAAAAATAAATGTCCTGCTGCTTTGGATAGGGCTTTTAAGCTGCTCTTAATGTAATTTGTGGGTGTGGAAATTCATACTTTTAAAAATTGATAAAGAAAAATTCAGCTTATACTTAAATTATACCAATGTAGGTTTGTTAAATTTCTATTTAATTTTAATTTATAAAAAATATAATTAGCAAAACTTGTATGCTTTTTGAATGTACCATCTTGCAAAAGCATTGATTATTCTTTAGTATATGCATTTTGCATGTCTATAGATGAAGAGCTTTTTGTTACCCATTATTCTATGTTAAGAATTTTTGAGTATTTGAAAATGTCTCGTGAGAATTTTGTCATTCGGGAAAATAATTTGCTGCTCTATAAATGCAGCTTGGTGTGAAGCTATGTTGGGTTTTTCATATTGCATCTATGCAATTGGTGTTGATATATGTGTCACTCTTGATATCTTTTGGTAATGTCTTGGGAAAATTAAAAATGTATATAAATTCTATAAAAAAGTCATCACTAAAAGAAAATGGCTGTTTTTCAGGAAATAGTAAAATAAATACATAAACCCCAAGTCAAAATTTTAAGCCATGAATGCTGAGAAAAAGGGAATTGTTGGATAATTTTTTTATTTGTGCCTTCAAAGATTGCGTGTATGCCTCAAATATTTCTTTGAAGTATTCATAAAAATTGTAGAATTATTCCATTTTGCAAAGTCTGCTCTTTAAGAGACTATATTAAATTTGTATTTATCGATCTATTCTTCATAAATACGAGCTTTAACAGCCATTTCCATTTTGTAATGAATAAATGTTGAATTAGTTTCCAAATCTGATGATTATAATTTTACAATGTTTTCATTAAAAATTGTTTATAATCACGACCCCCGATAACAAGGCCCCTGCGGTGTATCGTGACGTCACAACGAGCGGTGACTCTTCATTCTCCCAACGTTGAGCCTCTGCGCTCCAGAGAAACAGATGGAATTATTTTCCCTTGTTCGTATCGTTTCTTTAACATCCATACAATGCAAATTAATACACATATATTGTAGAGCCCATTAGTAATTAAATTGCAACCGCTTTCCACATCACCATGGAGGTACGGCGCCTGGTATGCATTACCTTTTTTGCTTTAAGTGCAGGGCAGGTTTCCGAGTAGGTGTATCTTCCCTTGATTGAAAACTATTTATTTTGCAAAAAAACTAATAAGTGAAAAATATTATTGATGAATTTCAAGACAATTCTATAGAAAAATGGTTTTAATACTATTTGCTGCACGTCAAATCCTGGAAAGCAATATTTTCCAAAATATTTTTCCATTCTATCCACACTTCAAAAAACATCAAACAAAACTTTGAAACATTAGTAGAACTTTCTTATTTAACTATATATTTATCACTACTACTTTACTAAATTCATCGTTTCCTTTCCTTTCCTATCTTAGAAGATCTTTTCATTTCATCATTGAATCATGCATTGACTTCTGACCAAATTTCCAATTTATACACATTTTCTGATTTCTGCTCTGAAATACAATCGTCATCCTTCTACGTTCACTAAACATTATATCTATTGCGAAATATTTTTGATTAGGACATTTCAAATATACTTCTTCAACTATGGTACAAAATTTCAATTATAATCTGAGCTATTTTTTTAATAAATTATAATTACTGCGAAATATTTTTCACTAGGACATTTCAAATATACATCTTCACCTGAGGTACAAAATTTCAATTTTAACCAGAGCCGTTCTTTTCAATAAATTAGCCAGGGTGCAAGAAACCATTTGGAACCCCAAGTGTTTTGTAAAGCAAAAAAATAAAGTATAAACATATTATGGTACTATTGCTTGTCTATATGTAATTGCCTTTAATTACTTCAGAAAATTCACATTTTTGCGGAATTTTTTTTTAATTATTAGTACTTAAAATGCTTTTAAGCTTCTTCCCACCTCGCCCAACAACAATTCTTCCTTACTTTTAATTTTCTGATTTTTTTGATTAAGTTGACATATTTGTAATTCTATTTTCTATCTGTACAATGGCAGTATCAATTACTCTGATATTTTTAAAACCTAAATTTCTTTACTTCATCTTCTGTTATTTCGGAATATTTTCTTTTTCGAATTCGGGTTTTTTTTTTTTTTTTTTTTTTTTTTTTTTTAAATCTTCGAAAATATTGAAGTGGCATCCTATCAGTTTTGCTTCCTATAAAAATGCATTGAACTTTCTACGGAAATTTTGAACTTCAATTTTAATTTTACTTATCAATCTAAAAAACTGAATCAAAATCAACTGTTTTTACTTGAAATATTAGGTTGTTCGGAAAGTAATTTCGTTTTTTCCTGACAAAGGATT
>JAPMOQ010001678.1:97223-123365 GCA_026543055.1 Argiope trifasciata | reverse complement strand
AATTTATTCATTAAACGAAAATTTCTTTTCATTTTGACAAAAAAATAAGAAATTACTTTCCGAACAACCCAATAGTTCATTGCTAGTGTTTATTTTGGGCAATATTAAAAACTATGCTATTGAGTATAAAATAAATAGCGTTTCTTTTATAAAATCCAATGTTTTACCTTTGGATACTGCTGTATTATCTCTATTTGCTTCAGTAAATCGTTCTAGGACATGATAATAATAAACAAATGTAAACTCAATTTTTTTCAAACTTTATATACATAGCTTTAACTGAATCCATTTTAGTTTCCCAAAAAGTATAGAAAAGCACATAAAAGTTGCAATATTCATTTTTTTTTTTTTTTTTTTTTTTTTTGCAATATATACTGCTGGAAATGGTATCACAAACTAATAAATTTTAAAAATGTATGATGTGCAAGACATATAAATTGTCTGTGGATTTAGGGCATCTTTTCTAAATAGTAAAATTTAGTACTTTCCCATCGAGTTGCTATCTTTCCCTTACGCTTATCCTCTATAATTCCTAATATTTAAATGCAGTTCACTTAATCTTTTCAAAGGAGTTTTTGCTAGTCTTTCTTCAGTCAGATTGATTACTTTAATAAACCCTTTGAACATCTAATTTATATTTAATCTTTTCTCTTCAATGCTTTCAAATCTAATAATTGTTGAAGTGCGTTTGTTCCCAATGAAAAAAAAATCAAGATTATAATTCTTATGGATACAGCTGTAAGTGAATGATTTCATAAATTTTAATTTTGCAAAAGATTTCCTTTCAATAACACAGAAATATTTTGTTCATTTGATTACAGTGCTAAATGATGCCCAATTCCAATTTTCGAATTTTTTTAATTCAGTTTATATTATCTATTAGCACAAAGTAGTATTTACTAAATTATTCGATTAAAAAGACAAAAATTTTCAATATTATGTGTTCCTATTATTTTCATGGTTTTCACGAAATGAAAGGTTGTTACATGATAAATATAGAATCATAAAAACAATTCTTTGAAGCAGTAATTTAAGCCGTTCCATTTTTTATTCATATAAATTTATTTGGTTTTCATCTACAGTAAAATTAAAAAAAAGTTTATTTAGTAATTTTTTCCAACCAATAAAGAAATTAAAGTGACAAATAAAACGTTCATGATTCTGAATTACAGTTGACAGCTCTCTCCAGCTATTATAGCCATCTATAAATTTTGTAACTGTCCTTTTTATCTCTCCATCTCTCTCTTTTTATTTTCGAGCAAAAATTGGGGAGTCATCGTTTTCAAATAAAATAACCTGTTACAAAAAATTAACTAGTTTTCTCTATTTGGCTTTTTTTTAAGTACAAGAAGTGGAAAAGAGGAAAATGATCTATCTTCAGCTCTCTTAGCAAAAATTTCTTTTTGTTGTGCAAGTCCGTTTTTAAATTATTCTAAACTTGTCAATTATAATACTGAAACATAAATCTGGATCACTTAAATTTATTTGCTCATAATTGCTATTGCCCTTTTCGTCGTTATTTTCAGATTCGATCCTATTTTTATAAACATACAGTTCTTCAATAAATTTCAGTTTCTACATTTTCATTACAAGCTTATGCAGTTTTTGTGGTGCCTTTTAATTAAGTTGGAGCTGCAATTGTGATTTCTGAAGTCGATGCAATATCATTACTATAATTACTTCATAAATTGAAAAACATGTCTAGTTGAAATTTAGCTTTTAAACTTTTTCCTTTTCTGCTAACTTTTTTTAAGAGATAACTTTAGTAAATTTGTCAAGTTTTCTTTTCTTTATAGTTTTAGAAGAGCTTTTCAAACTGTCATTTAATTTTTTACAATAATTATTCAATAACGAATTTACAGCTGACCAAATTATCATTCTATAAACATTTTCTGGTTTATGTCCTGAAATGCATTCACCATAATCATGTATTTGTTCCTCATTCACTAAACTATTGAAAATTATCTCTGCTGCTAAATATTTTTGATTGGAAAATTTCAAAAATTCTTCTTCATGTATGGTACATAGTTTCTGAATTATAATGTAAGAATATAAAATTACATTTACAATGCATTTCTTGGGGTATAAAAGTTTACCTCGGCTTAAATTTTGAATTAAAGTAGTTGAGCAGTCCAGTTCTTTTTCATTTGTTAAAAAAATTTTGCAGATGCTGCATTTCAACTTTTTAAGAACTGTGTGGACATAGTAACCTAAATAAACTAACACTGGTAAAACATCTTCTGATTTTTTAAAATCTTCTTCTGTAATGTTCTTCTTCATAAATGTTATAACGTTGGTTAAAATTTCTTGGGTTATATTTAAATTATCCATGAAACCATGAATTTTGGAAATAATATCCGAATTCAGCAATGAGTTTTTTCCCCCCTTCATTTCTGGCAGATGCTCTAATATTTCATTTAAATTGTTAATGTTATGGATTTTTATTGGTAGGGAAGAAATATTTGGAATACTTGACAGGCTTGTTTTTCCAACAAAAGCTGAAACCTCTAATACATCATTTATTACAACAGACAATTGACCAGAACTTTATTCAATATTTACAAATAAAATTTTGTTTTCTTTATGAATGACATTCCAGAAATTTTTCAAATTTACTAATGAAATGCGTTGTTTTAATTCTTCCAAATTTTTAAATTCTCTTGTTTCATCGTATTTCTTTTTTTCTGTTATACTTTCCTGGAGAGCTTTCTCTATATATTGAGTTCTCTATAAATCTCTAATTTCATCTTTTTTATTTCGGGATTTTCCCTTTGAAATGTTGAAGATGACATGTAAGAGGCACAATTTGACATCTGAGATGGAATTGCTCCAGTGACTAAGCTCGGATATTTAAGAGGGGCACTTAATAATTTTCCTGACTTCGAATCAAATAGACTAGTTTCTCTTTCAATATCATTTCTTTTAAAATGTAATTCACAGACCTACAGTAAATGAAATAATTCGTAAATATTGACTTTTTTAAAGTTTAATTTAAATACAGTAACAAGTATACAACATAAAACTATATATAATAATAAGTACGGATAATTTTTAATTTGTTTGCTCTCAGGTATTTATCGCTGTTATCTATACTTATAATAAAGCTCAATGTGTGTGTGTTGGCGCTCCACAGGCCAGACCATTGGACCTACAGCTACCAAATTTGGTACATGTATACCTTGGAGGTCCGGAATGTGCACCTCGGAGCCCTTTTTTCGAATTTTTAATTAGAATTTGAATTAATTAAAATTTAAGCGAAATTTCGACGTTTTTCCGCTATAACTTCCGAAAATATTATTGCACAAGTATGATTTTTATATCAATTTAAAGATAAAAAAATTAGCTTTCTAACGGTATTAGTGTTTTTAATTTATAACGTAAGCTTCTATTTTTAAAGAATTTTTAAAGAAATATTTTAACCATGTTTTTATCACGTGACTGGATAAAATAAAAGAATGCCGGAAGTTCAAATAAAAAAAACTATCATCGCAAAATAAATCTAAAGAAATGCAACTTTCAGCACGTGACTGGATAAAATAAAATAAATATAAAATGTGATATTTTCTTTTAAAAATGCAAGGCAATGGATTCTATGATCGTTTGCAATATCTATATATCATTAACTCAATAAATCTTCTTTATTTATGGTAAACCTGATTGAATTTAGACAGGATATGCATTGAAATCCCGACTTAATGGCATATTTATGTAATCGTTTGCAATATCTGTATCATTAATTTAATACTTTTTTTCCCTTTCTCGCTGTCTTTAAAAAAACATATTTAATATTTTGGCAACATCATCGAATTTTTTTTTTAATATTTTGGAAGCATAACCGATGGTTCAAACTGACTGATTTATAAAATTAAAGAATATTATTAGGAAAAGGTGTACTTTTAGAACTTTCCGTCCATCATCTTAAAGAAAATATTTATTTCAGGCCAATACATGCCCGGAATTACTTCAAGGCTAATGAATATGTGATTTAATTGAAAATTTTAGAACGAATTACTCATGGCGAACAAGCTGGTCGCCAAAGGCGGCTAGTTATATAATAAAATTTAAATATGAAAAAGCTGTTATACATGCAATAGTAAACAAAGCATGAAAATATAATTGTGGAAAATATTCTAATTATTGTTGACAATAATATTTCCTACATTACTGCATTTTATGAAATAATTTTTTTATAATGCACTTGATTAAAATCACGAATAATATATATTACTGAACTGTTAAGTTTCTAAAGCGAAAATAAATGATTTCTCATTTAGAAATATTTGACATTACTTTAAAACAATTAAATGAGCTTACCCTGCTATGCGGAGATGGATAAAATCCTTCACGATGTATAGCATTTAACCATTTCTTTTTAAGGTCTTCATTTTTAGGAAAGGCAAAAACACTTACTCTTGGGCCATTCCTGTAATTTCCTTTACAGTTTGGAACACAACAGATCAGAGGCATTTCTGTTCCTGATATTTAGTAAATCCAAATGCAAATGATTTTTAGTATATCCAATTTTTCTTGCAAATTAGAAAAAGCGCTTCTTGTTTACGCAAACACAGAAGGACCACTGGCTAAAAAATGGCGTGGTGGGGAAGAGTTCGTTTCTTATCAGTGAAACTTGAAGAGGGTGAAATTCTTCCCTCGGCCCCCAAAATTACTCCCACATCCTGTTACCTCTCGCAACGACGTCATCAATTTCTGTGACGTAAGTATTCTGGCCTTGTTATCGGGGGTCGTGATATAATCCACTCAAATGAAATAAAAATTGACCACAAGACAGATTTACTACAGGAATGCTTGATCAATTTTCTTTATGAGCAATTATTGCTTGCTAATAAATAGAAATCTGTGGGAACCCACCCCGTTTTTTACCATTCAATGAATTAATGTGTTAAAGAATTGAAACATTCAAATATTTCCTTAATAAGTAGAAGATATATCAGGAATCTGAACCTTAAATCTTGTCCCATAGAATTATCAAATGCTTGGTTTTACCTGAGAACACATCCAGGGAAGGAGGTGGTCTGATAATGTGCTGAATTCGATTCTATTGTTTATCTATTATCGGAGTGTCGGGCTGTTGCTTACGAAGTCTCTTTCTTACTGGACGTCTTTATAGAACTAAGTTTCTTTTGTTCAAAGGAGCGATTTTCATATTTCTACTCAAAGTTTACAGAAAGCATGCCTACATATAAATATTAACAAGTATGCAGTTCATCAAATTTTTAGCCAACTCCTGATTCTTAACACCACAATATTTTCGTATACTGTTGAAATATGATTTAATTAAGATCAAGCTTCTTTATTTAAATATATTATATTATTCTATCTTCCTTTTTGACTCTGATTGAATCCAAAACCTGTTGAATAATTTAAATGCAATAACTATGAACCAAATTTAATGTTTCTATTACCAGCGGGTGACCGAGCTCCGCTCGTAGAAAACAGGTATCGAAGCTAACTCGAAGATTTAAATTTTCAATTGTGATTTATCAAAACAATACATGCCATAAGAAAATTTGTGAAACCATTGGTGAAAAGATAACCGGTTAAAGTGCACCATTGTAAACTATTCTAAACAAAGTTAGAGTTTGGAAAGAGAACTATTCTATACAAAGTAAAGGTAAAGATTGAAGTGTGTTGAAGTTCAATATTTTTGACGAATTTATTTAGAAAAACCAAACATATATACATACATAAGAAACATATTATAAACCTATAACAGCATAAACATAAAACTTTATTAGTTCGCCATAGATGGCAGCACGTTACCGCTTGAAAATTTAAGTAGCCATTATGGCGAACTAATAAAGTTTGAAAATATCCTATCTGTAACTCCAAACTGCTCGACCGTAGCGCTTCAAAACCGGCGCCAATCGATGCCTCGCGGCCAAAAGCCCCAGACCCCCAAGTTTACCGGAGTTTATTAATTCTGGGGCGATTTTGGACTTGGCAACCATTCCTCGTATTATAGTATTAGATAAATTAAAATAGAAGTGATTAAACTTAATGTAAAAATTTTTTGTTGAAACCAAGCATGTTTTTTAAAAATACAAATGCAAAAACGATAATCATTCAACCTTGGAAGTCTTATGTGCCTTACCGAATGATTTTCATAATTTATTCAATATATAAAAAAATTATTCAATAAAAATTCCTGTACAGTTCAGTTTTAATGGCGGCCAAAGCGCGCCAAAAAAAAATCGTCGAATTATAAAAATGTACTCAAATACTAAATTCATATTTACCCATAATATAGTTTGACAGTTGAAACAGTCGGATCGGCGAAATTTTTTCTTGGCGCCTTTTGGCTGTCGTTATAATCGTTGAGTACCGACATTTCTGGTTCATCATAAAAAAAAATTTTTGGGTTTACTTTCAAATCAATTTAAATGACTTAAATAATGTTTTATTTTGTTCTGCTTTATAAATATACTTCAAAAAATAGTGGAATCTAAACAATATATAGTTCCTTGGTCCTAAATAATCATATTCTGCGAAATATTTTTGACACTCCAGCTTTAATTTTTAACGCAAATGCGTGAATTTTCTACGCCAATTAAGGTAACGCTACGCAGATTAGAATTCTTTAAATTTCTTTTATTCTGTTTTATTTCAATTCAAAAGTACTTCACCAAACACTAAGAAAATAAACAGAATCGTTTCAAATAAGCTAAGCCTTGCCTCGTTTGAGTGGGAGAAATATATATGTAAATATAATATATGTTGAAGCCATACTCATTTGGCGGTGAGGAATTGAAACATTTTTTTTTGGCGGGGAAGTTAGTTTTAAATCAATGATTAAGATTCTAATTAAATTTTTTTTGAAAAAAAAAAAAAAAAATTCTCGTGTGCACAATCCCGATATTCAAGGTATGCATGTGTCATATTTGGTAGCTGTAGGTTGAACAGTCTGGTCTGTAGAGCGCCAGCTCGCCATGAGTAATGCGTTCTAAAATTTTCAATTAAGCCACATATTCATTAGCCTTGAAGTAATTCCGGGCATTGATTGGCCTGAAATTAAAAATGTTTTTTTCCGTGATGTTGCCAAAATATTAAATATGTTGTTTTAAAGAAAGCGAAAAAGGATATAAATATTGAATGAATGATTTAGATTTTGCAAACAATTATAGAAACCTTGGCTTTGCATTTATTTTTTAGAAACTATCACATTTTATAATGGAAAAAATAATTATTGAATTAATGATACAGATACTGCAAACTATTATAGAAATATGCTATTAAGTCGGGATTTCAATGCATATCCTGTCTAAATTCAATCAGGTTTACCATAAATAAAGAAGATTTGTTGAATAAATGATTTAGATATTGCAAACGATTATAGAAACCTTTCCTTTGCATTTATCTTTTTAGAAAATATCACATTTTATGTTACTTTTATTTTATCCAGTCACGTGCTAAAAGTTGCATTTCTTTAGATTTAATTTGTGATGATAGTTTTTTTTATTATTTGAACTTCCGTCATTGTTTTCTTTTATTTTATCCAGTCACGTGCTCAAAAAAACATCTTCAAAATATTTCTTAAAAATTCGTTGAAAACCGAAGCTTATGTTATACATTAAAACACTGACACCATTAGAAAGCTAATTTTTTTAAATCTTTAAACTGATGTAAAAATCATGTTTGTGCGATAATATTTTCGGAAGTTATAGCTAAAAAAACGTCGAAATTTCGCTTAAATTTTAATTAATTCAAATTCTAATTAAAAATTCGAAAAAACGGCTCCGAGGTGCACATTCTCGACCTCCAAGATATACATGTACCAAATTTGGTAGCTGTAGGTCTAACGGTCTGGTCTACAGAGTGCCTACACACACACATGAGCTTTATTATAAGTATAGATATAGAGTATTCGACTATGGCGACCAGTTAATTCGTTGAAGATATTGATTATGTTTAATTTTCTTTAAATGTTGTAGATGTTACTTGATTCCCATGTTTCCGCGAAATTATCGGACATTCAAGTCGCATTGTTTTAATTTTCTTACATATACTCTGTTTATTGAACCGATTTAATGGAGGTTTGTTCATTGATATTTCACAGTGTAAAATTTAATATCTGGTTAATCTATTTTCAAAATTTTGTGACATGACTACATTTTTCTTAACGACTCGTAAACTTGATAGATATTAAACAGAAACTTTTTCTTTAACTTTTAACAATGGGAAAAAAAAAGCTATCAAATGATTGTTTAACTAATGAAGAAAGTTTGAATTTCAGGGCATTAATATAGGAAATTATTGCTATTTTTGCAAAAGAGGCAGTTATTAAAAAATATTTTTAAAAATACTGAAATTAAGCAATTTAGTTGGTATCATTAATAAGGTGACTTTAAATTTTAAAACGGTGCAGATTTTATTTTTATGTGATTAGATTTTTGGAAGTTATTACGAAATAAGCCAAAACCAGCTAAAAAAAGCTCTACCTTAATTTTTAATTAATTAAAATTTCAAAAAATAAAAGTCGCTAAGAGGTGCGCATTTCCGACTGTCAAGATATATATGTATAAAATTTGGTAGTTGTAGGTCAAACGTACAAAATTCACTACCTTCATTATTAGTACAGATGTTCTCATGGATTTAGGTGGACATATTTACAGACTTTTTGAATGGATTTCATCCAAAATTTGATTGAAATAAATAATTTTGATAAAAAAATCACATAATTTTATTTATTAAGCCCTTTCCTTTTTGAGTTAGCATCAAATTTGCTTTTTTTAAAATAGAAGGTATTCTCAAACGTGAATGTTTTTTAGTCTTTTGTTCAGGTTTGAAGACTGTAGTTTTTTGCTTTGTATATATTCAGACGAGTCAGAAATGATTTAATCTTAATTTTGTTTCGTTGCCGTAAATATTATACTTATACAGTTTTTAATGCAGCCAGATAAATTGAATTGTACACAGAAATCTAATACTATAATACGAGGAATGGTTGCCAAGTCGAAAATTGCCCCAGAATTAATAAACTCCGGTAAACTTGGAGGTCTGGGATTTTTGGCCACGAGAAATCGATTGGCGCCGGTTTTGAAGCGCTACGGTCGAGCAGTTTGGAGTTACAGGTAGGATATTTTCAAACTTTATTAGTTCGCCATAATGGCTACTTAAATTTTCAAGCGGTAACGTGCTGCCATCTATAGCCAATATGGAGAACTAATAAAGTTTTATGTTTATGCTGTTATTGGTTTATAATATGTTTCTTATGTATGTATATATGTTTGGTTTTTCTAAATAAATTTGTCAAAAATATTGAACTTCAACACACTTCAATCTTTACCTTTACTTTACCTTTGTATAGAATAGTTCCCTTTCCAAACTCTAACTTTGTTTAGAATAGTTTACAATGGTGCACTTTATCTTTTCACCAATGGTTTCACAAATTTTCTTATGGCATGTATTGTTTTGATAAATCACAATTGAAAATTTAAATCTTCGAGTTAGCTTCGATACCTGTTTTCTCCGAGCGGAGATCGGTCACCCGCTGGTATATACGTAATTTGAAGTTATAGTAATAGAAAAATCTTTAAATATTTAACATTCCTTAATATTTTTATTGCTAAAATTTTATTAAAATATTTTTGAACTCTATGTAAACATTATATAAGCAATATTTTATTATTATAATAAAATACCCTATAAAACTTGCCAAATCCTTCTGCCATTACAATAGCTTCCGTCTGAAAATTCTTTCTTAATAAATAACAATAGTTTTACTGGTTTCAATTGTCCTTTACAACATTCCCTTAATACAATCTGTATTTTTTTTAAAAAAAGAATTAAACAACATATTTTATTTGCCTTAAAAGAGGATTTTTTTTGAGTGGGATACACAAATACGACTAAATGAAGAATTGATTAAAGAGGTAATGCCAATGCTTTTATATTTAAACAAAAACGAAACAAAGAAAATTGAATATCATATTCATATTACTACGATTAATCATTCTCAGTTGCGAATTCGTTGGGTCTCTAGTTTAAAAGCACAATGTAAAGAATAGGAATTATTTCTTCTCGTGTGCAAGATCTTGACACTTTAAATTACAAATTATTGTGACGTTAAATTTATTTTATAAAGTATAAGAAAGTGAATTATAATTGCAGTAATAGAAAAGAGAGGAGTCTTCCATCTATATAAATACTAGCCGCCTTTGGCGACCAGCTGGTTCGCCACGAGTAATGTGTCCTAAAAATTTTTTTCCGTGATGTTGCCAAAATATTAAATATTTTTTTAAAGAAAGGGAAAAAAATTATTCAATAAATGATTTAAATGTTGCAAACGATTATAGAAACCTTGGCTTTGCATTTATATTTTTAGAAACTATCACATTTTATAATGGAAAAAAATTATTGAATTAATTATGCAGATATTGCAAACGATTATAGAAATATGCCATTAAGTCGGGATTTCAATGCCTATCCTGTCTAAATTAAATCAGGTTTACCGTAAATAAAGGAAGATTTATTGAATTAATGATTTAGATATTTCAAGCGATTATAGAAACCTTTGCTTTGCATTTATTTTTTTAGAAAGTATCACATTTTATATTTCTTTTATTTTATCCAGTCACATGCTAAAAGTTGCATTTCTTTAGATTTATTTGCGATGATAGTTTTTTTTTTATATTTGAACTTCCAGCATTGTTTTCTTTTATTTTATCCAGTCACGTGATAAAAAAAACATGGTTAAAATATTTCTTTAAAAATTCGTTAAAAATAGTAGCCTAAGTTATACATTAAAACACTGATACCCTTAGAAAGCTAATTTTTTAATCTTTAACTTGAAGTAAATATCATGTTTGTGCGATAATATTTTCGGAAGTTATAGCGGGAAATCGTCGAAATTTCGCTTAAATTTTAATTAATTCAAATTATAATTAAAAATTCGAAAAAGGGGCTCCGAGGTGCACATTCCCGACCTCCAAGGTATGCATGTACCAAATTTGGCAGCTGTAGGTCCAACGGTCTGGCCTGTAGAGCGCCAACACACGCACACACATTGAGCTTTATTATAAGTATAGAAAAATGAATGTTTGTCTGTATGTCTCTTATGCCTTCCTAAACCGTTCATCCGATTGTGATGAAATTGGTCAGATTATTGTTTACTCTTACGGTATGGTTACAGGGATAGTACAATCATCTAAAAAAATAAAATAATAATCGAATCTCAACCGCATCTATTTACCGAGGATTAACTTCCAAATAACTCGGCAAGGAAGTAATAGATTCTGTACAAATGCTAAATCCAAGTTAAAGATTAATATCTATAGCACAAAAATATCATGCAAGTCATTCTCAATGGTAACAACTTTATTACAGATTATGAGGAAAAATTTTGGGCAGACCAACCCGTAAAGTTTTAAATTTTATCGTTTTTCTCAGTAACTATCAAAAACATTGTAGTACAAATAAATTTGTAATATCCTAATTTTCAAAAATTATCTTTTCAACTATATGAAAAATTTTAGGTATAAATATATTTTCTCTGTTTAATCACTTTTGAAAGAAAATATTTTAATCCCATTTTCTAAAATTTGAGAATTTTGAACGAATATGAAACGAACCACGAGATACAATACATAGTTTCTTTCATTACCATTCTGAAAGAACACCAGGTTTAACAATTCTAAAAGAACACACGAAATCTGGAATTCGCGAATAATTTGATTTTTTTTCATTTTTCATTTCTTTTTTAAATTATTTTAAATACTAATTCTTCAGTTAATACGAACAATTCCAATTCTTATACATTACAAATTGAATCTTATATCAAAATACTTATAAAAACAATTTGAATTTTTAGTAACAAGATCTTAAACATGTCCAGAAATGATTTTTAACCTTTGCATTTTACATTTAGACCAGATTCCAATAATAAACGAAAATTGGTCAACAGCATGAAGAATATTATATCACGGCAGCGGCTGAACACAAATTTAATATATTACAATGAATATTTGTTTGTTCGTATTTTATATACTGTCGTATAGTCATTCTATTTCGATAAAACATTGCCAAATTATAGACTGATTGTACTTAATATAATTTTTTTCAGCGGCAGCAACGCGCCAGGTACCAGACAGCAGAGGAGAAAAATATATAAAACTATTTGTCGGTTTCAAGATTCGAACTGAATACTAACAAAAAGTAGTCCAACAACCAGGCATTCCGACAAGAAAGCAACACATCATCCGATCGACTACAAAGTCCGAAAATTTAAATAGGATAAAAAATTTTAAATTTCAAATAGGGTGGGACTGTGTCCAAATTCCAGATTCGAACTGAAGCCAAACAACAACAACAACACAAAAATAACCTACCGTGCAATTCACCAGACTTAACACCATTCGACCACCAAGAAGATTTAAGATTCTTAATACCATCAAAGGCTCGTAATTTCTGATATGATGAAGATCTGGTCTAAATGTACAATGATAAAATTCAAAATGTTTTCTGCTCAAGTGCACGATCTTGTCACTCGTAAGTTCTATTTGTTTTAAAGGTATTTTGATATAAAATGAAATTTGTGAAGTTTAAGAATTGAACTCATTCTTATTAACCCTCTGACTGATCATCCCGCGATTTCCACGGGCTTATGTTTTTCATAATTTATTGAGGAGTGCATTCCGTTTTTCGCCGTTTAACCATTGAAATACATTATATACAATATTAGACAATTAGTTTACGTTTTGTCCAACAGATGCTGTTAATTGCTCATTAAATTGCGGAGTTTAAAGGTATGTGGTATTACCGCTAAAGCTTTGGTCTTTACCGCTTTTTTTCCTATAGAAATAGCTGCTAGAAAATGTTCAGCGATATACTGAGAGTATATTCGTGATGATATAGTGATATAGATTTTTCGAACTGTTCCTCAAATAGCGACGACTCTGATCATGATTCAAAAAATTTGCAAAGCGTAAGGCACTTATCCCTACTCCTCCTCCTTATATATATATATATATATATATATATATACACACACATACAAAATTATTCGTGAAGCTCAGATTCGAACTGAATGTTCAACAAAAAAAGAGGAATAATCTGCCGTTCAACACACTTGGTTAAATAATGTTCGACAACTCGTGTGTTCTAAGATGCCTAATGTGGTTAACCATACGTAGTTTGAGATATTATAGGAATATAGTCTAAATGTACAATGCTAAGATTAAAAATGTCTTTTGCGCATGTGCAAGATATTGTCACCCAAACATTCAATTTGTTTCATATGTATTTAGATATAAAATTTAGTACGTCAAGTAAAGGAATTGGACTATTTTGTGTTATCTGAAGAATTAGTATCTAAAATAATTTTTTTTTAAAAATGGGGAAAAAAAAACATAAATCAAATTATTCGCGGATGCGAAATTCGAACTGATATGCAGAAAAAAGAGTGAATTAACTGTCTCTCATTGCGCTTGCTGAAACTCCGTTCGATCACCTGTGTCATTTAATATTCTTAATGCAGATAACCATTTTTAGTTTGAGATATTGAAATCTGGTCCAAATGTACAATGCTAAGGTTAAAAGTTTCTTCTGCGCATGTGCAAGATCTTGCAACTCAAAAATTCTATTTGTTTTACAGGTGTTTTAATATAAAATTTTTAGTGTGAAGTATAAGATTTGCAATAATTCGTATTAACTGAAGAATTATCATTTAAAATAATTTAAAAAGAAATAAAAAAATCCAAAATTAATAATAACTAATAAACTACGAGATTTGGACGGATGTTTAGCAAAATTAGACTAAAACTTATCGTTCAATCCACTTGGTCAAACACTGTTGGACCAACAGTGTGATCGAAGATTCTTATTAATTTCTAATGCTGTTAACTATTTTTAGTTTTAGATATTATTGGAATCTGGTTCAAATAAACAATGCTAAGATTAAAAATATTTTCTGCGCATGTGCAAAATCATGAACATCCAAAAATTCTGTTTTTTTATAGGTATTTTGATATTAAATTTCTTTTGAAAAATATAAGAATTGAACTGATTCGTATTAACTGAAGAATTAGTATTCAAAATAATTAAAAAAATAAATTGGATCCAAAATTAGATAAAATTACTCGCGAATTACTGGTTCGAATTTATTGTCCAGCAAAATGAGAGGAATAACTTGCCGTTCAATTCACTTGGCCTAACACCTTTTGATCTTCATTGTGATCTAAGATTCTTAATGCAGTTATTTATTTGCAGTTTCCATCATCCAAAAGTAGAATCATAAACATGATTAGATTCCTAATTGATCAGGGAGATCTGCTTCAATTAGAGTAACTCTACTATTTTCTTAGGACACCATTTAATACAGCTCGTACTTTATCCATAACTTGATTTTCATCCCCCTCTCAATATTTTAACTCTTTTGTGCATTCATACTGGATATTACTATGCTCATTCATCCAGTTTCTTGTGCTCAAGAAGTTCAGTCTAGCATTTATCATCACTTGCTATGTTGTATTTTTATGTATTTAGTCATTTTTCTGTATCTTTCAAATTCATTGTAGTGTACTTTTTTTTTTTTTTGTTTAATAAAGTCCACCTACATCTATACCAAACCGGAAAGGGGCCCCATGAGCTCTAGAAACGGAGGTGTGGTGTGGTGTTAAATGTTAAAAAATTGTATAATGCGAAGGTTAAAAATGTTTTCTGGACATAATCAAGATTTTGTCACTCAAAAATTCAAATTGTTTTTATAAATATTTTGATATAAAATTTAATATGCGATGTATAAAAATTAGAATGGTTCGTATTAAATGAAGAGTTAGTATTTAAAATAATTTAAAAAGAAATGAAAAATGAAAAAAATAAAAATAAATAAATAAAAAATTCAATTATTCGCGGATACCAGATTTGAACCGATTTGTAATAAACTGAGAATAATGACCTGCCGTTCAATCCACTTGGCAAAACAATGTTCAGCCGCTGCCGTGATATAATATTCTTAAAGCGGTTAACCAATTTTAGTTTATTATTGGAATATGGTCCAAATGTACAATGCTAAGGGTAAAAAGGATTTCTGGACATGTTTAAGATCTTGTTGCTAAAAATTCAAATTGTTTTTATAAGTATTTTGATACAAAATTTAATTTGTGATGTTTAAGAATTGGAATGGTTCGTATAAACTGAAGAATTAGTATTTAAAATAATTAAAAAAGAAATGAAAAATGAAAAAGAAATCAAATTATTCGCGGATTCCAGATTTTGTGTATTCTTTTAGAATTGTAAAGCTTGGTGTTCTTCCAGAATGGCGGTGAAAGAAACTATTTACTGTATCTCGTGATTCGTTTAAAATTCGTTCAGAGTTCACAAATTTAGTTTTAAAAAATGTAATTAAAATATTTTGTTTTAAAATTGATTAAATATAGAAAATATATTCATACAATGAAATCGTTAATATAATTGAAAAGATAACTTTTAAAAATTAAGATGGCTCAAAATTAATTGTACCACAATATTTTTGGTGGTTACTGTGAAAAATGCTAACATTTAATTAAAATTTAAAAACTCTAGAATTTGTCTACCAAAAACTTTCTCGCATAATCTATACTTATAATAAAGCTCAATGTGTGTGTGTGTGTATGTGCGTGTGTGTGTGTGTGTTGGCGCTCTACAGGCCAGACCGTTGGACCTGCAGCTACCAAATTCGGTACATGTATACCTTGGAGGTCGGGAATGTGCACCTCGGAGCCATTTTTTTCGAATTTTTAATTCGAATTTGAATTAATTAAAATTTAGGCGAAATTTCGACGTTTTTCCGCTATAACTTCCGAAAATATTATGGCACAAACATGATTTTTACATCAATTTAAAGATTAAAAAAATTAGCTTTCTAATGGTGTCAGTGTTTTAATGTATAGCTCAAACTTCTATTTTTAACAAATTTTTTAAAAAATATTTGAACCATGTTTTTTTTAACACGTGACTGGATAAAATAAAAGAAAACAATGACGGAAGTTCAAATGGAAAAAAAAAAAAAACTATTATCGCAAAATAAATCTAAAGAAATGCAACTTTTAGTACGTGACTGGATATAATAAATATAAAATGTGATGTTTTCTAAAAAAATAAATGCAAAGCAAAGGTTTCTATGATCGTTTGCAACATCTAAATAATTAATTCAACAAATCTTCTTTATTTACGGAAAATCTTATTGAATTTAGACAGGATATGCATTAAAATCCCGACTTAATGGCATATTTCCATAATCGTTTGCAATATCTGTATCATTAATTCAATAATTTTTTTCCCTTTTTCGCTTTCTTTAAAAAAACATATTTAATATTTTGGCAACATCACTGAAAAAAAAACATTTTTTAATATTTTGGAACCATAAACAATAATTAAAACTGACTGATTTATAAAATTAAAGAATATTATTAGGAAAACGTGTTGTTTTAGAACTTTTTGTCCATCATCTTAAAGAAAATATTAATTTCAGGTCAATCAATGCCCGGAATTACTTCCACGCTAATGAATATGTGATTTAATTGAAAATTTTAGAATGCATTACTCATGGTGAACCAGCTGGTCGTCAAAGGTGGCTAGTCTGTAATAAAGTTGTTACCTCTCGCAATGATTGCATCGCATTTCTATACTATAGCTACAAAATATTAGCCTTTAACTTGGATTTAGCATTTCTACAGAATCTATTGTCACCTCGGCGAGTTATTTAGAGATTAATCCTTGGTAAATAGATGCAGATGAAATTCGAATTTTTAAAATTTTTTAAATAATTGTACTATTTCTCCCATAGGTGTAAACAATAAGCTGACCAAGTTTCATCTCAATCGGATGAACGGTTTAGGAAGGCATAAGAGACATGCAGACAAACATTCATTTTTATTTACCAGCGGGTGACCAATCTCCGCTCGGAGAAAACAGGTATCGAAGCTAACTCGAAGATTTAAATTTTCAATTGTGATTTATCAAAACAATACATGCCATAAGAAAATTTGTGAAACCATTGGTGAAAAGATAAAGTGCACCATTGTAAACTATTCTAAACAAAGTTAGAGTTTGGAAAGGGAACTATTCTATACAAAGGTAAAGTAAAGGTAAAGATTGAAGTGTGTTGCAGTTCAATATTTTTGAGAAATTTATTTAGAAAAACCAAACATATATGCATACATAAGAAACATATTATAAACCTGTAACAGCATAAACATAAAACTTTATTAGTTCGCCATATTGGCTATAGATGGCAGCACGTTACCGCTTGAAAATTTAAGTAGCCATTATGGCAAACTAATAAAGTTTGAAAATATCCTATCTGTAACTCCGAACTGCTCGACCGTAGCGCTTCAAAACCGGTGTCAATCGATTTCTCGTGGCCAAAAACCCCAGACCCCCAAGTTTACCGGAGTTTATTAATTCTGGGGCGATTTTCGACTTGGCAACCATTCCTCGTATTATAGTATTAGATAGATATGGAATTCTAAAAGCATTTACAAAGCGTATTTTCCCTCCCACATATTATTTTTTTTCTCTAATGTGAATTTTTGGGAAAAATATCACCTTATTGATTATACATCCATATTTATTGTTTATAAATTAGAGAGCATTTTCGATTTGAAGAATATATTTTAGAAAATGTTGAGTTCGAATACGAGAATGAAGTGAAGATTAGTTTTCAACTGTGGATAGTCTAGATATTAAAGTCGACCACAACAAATTCTGTCGATACTGCTACGTTCAGTGGTGGTCAGCTGCATACAAGTCTAGGGATTAGGCATGTTCTCTGGCAGCAATTACATGAGACTCGATTTCACGTTTTTGGTTCAATTGCCATTGCAAGCATTTTTTTTTTTCGCTTTCCCAAGGTAAAATTCCCCGAGAAACTACTTCAATTCATTTTTAAAACTCTCCTCTTTAACGAAAAATTCTATACGAAGCTAAATTTGTGGAGAAATTTTCTGAAATGCCCAATTCTAAATGATACTGAATTCCCTTCTATTGCATTACATTGCGACTTTATCCACTCTGACATCTTGAATTCGTGTAAGAAAAGGTTTATGAAGAAAACGATTAGGTTTCGATCGGTGATGAATTGGGGTACATTGGAAACGAAAAAGTAGATGCACTAGTCAAGGCAGAAAGCTTTAAACTTAGAAACCCAAGAGATATCTTTCCGTGAATCCAAAATCCAATGCAGAAATGAGATTAAGAAGCTAATAATTGAGTAATGATAGGAGAGATGGAATTATTCCATCAAGAGGGAAACTCACTGTTAACATTATAAAAACGTTTCTACTAACCGAATAGAGTTTTTTTTAAAGTTAAGTTCAGCTATTTTAGCTTCCCTTTGTAAAGCAATACTAGAGCTATTATGGGACGGACCTCGTCATTTTGAACCCCAGTCAGATGACGAGGACGACACCAGCTGGCTTCGGAACTGGAGAGTTTCAGGTAGAAGCCCCGATTCCCTCAAAGAACGGTCGTGTAAAGGCCTTATCACACGGCGAAATATTGTTCGCACTTTTCGTCAGCGGACGACAACGAAAGTGACGTCGCTTCAAAGTTTCACATGCTTGGTGGAATTTCGTTTGCAGACAATATTTCCGTCACTATCGGTGGCATTTCCAAGCTGGTTAAAAAAAGTTGACGATGACGAAAAACTTGACTGACCGGTTTTCGAGGGTAGAAGCGGACAATATTTCGCCATGCGATAATGCTTTAACGTGTCTGGAGAACATTAAAGCCGTTGGGGGTCAAACGTCGTCCCACTGTTGTGGTGTGGAAGTCTGGAGAGAGAATGACAGCCCAGGTATCATTTTCATCATCTGACAGAGGTTTAAAACTATTAAATCCATCCTAAAATACCCCTAGTGTTTCTTTAAAATGGGATGTTTATATAAATAAACTAAACGTTCAAAATTTGATAGAAATTTGTGATTATGGTTGTAATTTCGTATACCAAATTTCAGAGGTTAGCTCAGGATGTTTTTTTTATTGATGGGTTTTCAAATAAAGACAAATATAATGCCGAAAATGTACTTTTTCAATCCACGAATGTGGAAAGTCATCAAAATCTCGTGCTTGAATTGTTTGACGATTATAATAGTTTCGCTTTATATATCAGAAAGTGAAAATAGAGCTTAAATTTTTTTTAAAGTAGCTTCGTTTAAAGGAATTTTAAAGGAACTCTTAAACATAGAAAAGCATTTGCATAAAAGACGTTGCAAATAGTGAATTTCGATTCTCTAGATCTAAATTAAATCAACACATTTCCGTATCTGCTTAGAGAAATAGTTTTTCCAAGAAGTTATGTGAAAGAAATTACATCCTGTAGAGCCAAATGTCGATATGTAAATGCGGTTGGTAACTTTTTAAGATCAATTGTAAATTCAAAAATTCAAAATGGAGGCAGGCATTCATGCGTATTTTAAACTGATAAAAGAAAAGAAACCTACCAGACTGTCGCAGTTGCAAATTTTCCAATACGTTTGTGGAAAATTTTATCCTGCTCTTCATCTTAACCCAATTTCAAATAAACTATTCAAAAAAAAAAAAAAAAAAAAAAAAGAAACTAAAATAAAAAACCGAGCTTGGAACTTGGTTTGACAAAAATACAGTTTATTATCATTTTCTTTATAGCTAGTTTGGGCTTCAAATAAATCTCACAATTCCAAAGGTCATCAATCATAGATATCTGATATTCATAAAATATTTAAAGTAAGTGTGCTATTTTTCAAAAATAAAATTTTTGACCACTTTTTAATTTAATTCGTTTTTAAATATTTTTAATTTGTAAAAGGTTTCTTTATAAAATTGTTTGGGGTTTTTATTTTAACATTCATAGCTTGGGGGATAACATTCATTTTTATATTTGCATAAAATATGTTTTAATTTTATTTTTGCAAATGTAAAGGCCTTTTTTAAAAAATTAATTTTTGCAAAATCTTCTTACGAAAAGTTTCAAAAATAAACATAATTAATGCATATTTTCAGTTCAAGTTATATTAATAATATTTTCCTACCCATTCCTATAGTTATTACATGAGAAATAATTACAGAATGTAGTTATTACCAATATTTTACATGAGGAAAAAAGATTAAAACTTTGTCAATCAGTAAAATCCCAGTATTTAAAATTAGTTCAAAAACTGCGTAATACTTTTCTGATGTTAATTGAAAATTTTTGATTGAATGCTGTCATAAATTTCTAAATAAGAAGGCTAGCTGCATATTTTTTTAATAAAAAACCCCTCTTCCAATTTTTAAACCATTTTTTGTTTATAACTGATATATTTTGGGTTTGGCTAAAAATTCAATCAGTATTTATGTAGTGGTATCTTAATAAGCCAGTAACAGCCCCTAAACTTTGGTGATCACTTTTGTCTAGCGGATATGTTACGCGACTGCAAATCGTAAGGTCGCGAGTTTGATCCTTGGTGGAATTCAACCTCCACATTGGCCCGACACCACAATATAACACCCACCACATTGGTGACCCGGACGTATTATGCGGCTACGTACCCTAAGGTCGCAGGTTCGATTCTTGTCGGTATTTAATCTCTTCATTGGCGTGGCTTCACAAATACCAACAGCCTTATTTGGTGACTTCGGAAGATGAGCATGCTCTTCGCTCGCCATAACGCTTGGCGCTATCGAAACACTCTCTTTGCTCACCATAATGTTTGGTGCTATATAATCGTTCGTCTCTTCGCAGACTCACAGGTGGGGGATAATTGTGGTGATATCTTTTGTCTTGCGGATATGTTACACGGCTGAAAATTGTAAGGTCGTGAGTTCGATCCTTGGCGGAATTCTATCTCCGCCTTGGTGCAACTCCACAATATAACACCCTCCACATCTAGGCTAGAGATGTTAATGCTGCATATCTAATTTTATCCATATAGATCTCTCTGTTTTGTAGTTATCGTGTTAACTTATACTCGAAGAGACATACAGACAGACTATCACTGAATGTAATTTGCTCAAAATTTGATAGAAACCTACAAATCCGATATTAAGAGCATGTACCAAATTTCAACTGCCTAACGCAAAGTCTTTTCAGAGTTGTCTTTGTCACAAAAGACAGACAGATATTTCCCAGAATTGTGTTTTTAAAATTGAAGGAGGTTTAAAAAGGGGAAAATGTCAAAATCTCATGCTCAAATATTTTAACAATTCATATACTTTGGTAACCTGTTTGATAGAGCGTCAGTCTCGTAACCGAAAGGTAACGAGTTCTGTCCTCGTTTCGGCAAAGACCTCCGTGTTGGCTAATAGCAGTTGGGGCACGTTCAATAGGTCGTGACTGCAAAGTCCTCCAAATTCCCATAACAAATTATACCTCTGGGGGTACTGAATCAGGGATGAGTCGGTCTCTGATTCGGATCTAAATTCTGACTTGCGGATGGTTAAATGAGTTCGAACGCCCCCTAAAAAGGGTTGTGTTGTGTGTGTTCGAGCAAAGTCGTACTTTCACCTTAACGGTGCTCGTTCACAACGAAAGGCGCAAACCTCTGCCTTCATTCGAAAGAGCTCCGCTCTTTCGGGCTTGGTACTGGGCTTGGTTCGGGCATTAGACCCACCAACACACTTCGTATACTAGAAAGTAAAATGAATATTTATTATAAATTTTGAACATAATTGAGGGAGAAAATGTGTGTAAGAATTTTTCAAAAACCACAACAATACAATAAAATGATAAGTAGTGAGGCTTTCATCACCGAAAATAAGCATACTTAGTAGAAATCTTCATGTTCTTCATCTTCCGCAGAAGGGAGCAAAAATAGAATTCTTCCTTTTATCTGTTCTAGATGGGTGTTGGAACAAAAATATACCCTCGAGATTCCCCCCATAAATTGTTCAACGTTATCCAACCGTTCTTGGGTTAGAACAGGTCTGTCATGTTTGAAATTTTGCTCATAGCAATTACCATTTCAAAATGGTGGACAGTTCTTGAGAAACACCTACTCCAATTTTGAAGAGTAAATGTTTTTATGTGACGGCATTTCGTTTAAAAGAACACATTTTTTTTATGTACATAAAATGTGAAATGCATACTTCGTTTTTAAAATGAGACATTTCATGATTTTTTTTTTTAAAAACAAACAAACTTGGATACATAAAATGTATCAAAAATAAAGTGTAATGATTAAAAAAAAAATGTATATCGGAGTCTGAGATTTAGATGAATCTTTTCGTTTCACACTTCTCTGCTATCTGAAAGCAGAATTTTACTTTCTGGTTTACAAAATATAGAAAAAAAGATTGAAATTGATTACAAAAAAAATCGAACTTAGGAATTTTGGACAATTTTTCACATTTTATATAATATATAAAACCAATATATATATATATATATTTGAAAAATGCCTGTCTTTCTTTTTGTTTGTGTGACAAAGATAACTCAAAAGCACTTTGGGTTAGACGAATGAAATTTGGTATACAATCTTTACACCAAATTTTTAGATTTCTATCAAATTTGTGCAAAATCCATTCATGAAGCCAGCTTGTACAATCATTCGAATGCAAATTAATACGTTCTATACAAAATGAAGTGAGCTAGATGGATGGAATTTGTACTCAGATTTAATATCCATACTATATACACCTATAATACTTTAAGTCAAATTTATTAAGCCATATTTTAAGTTATAACTCTTAGAAATTTTTTCTTTTTGCTGTTTCTTGAGTGACATTGCTCCAAATGTCTTGAATGGCCCTTTTGAGCTTAAATTTGTTCTTTGTGACATATTTCTTTTTAGTTTACCACTGATTTCTACCCACAAATTCTCTATAGGGATTAAACGAGAGACTAGTCATTGCTATGCAACTGTTATTTAGCATGATAGATACATTATTCTTGATAAATCTTGGATACTTAGGATCTTTGTCCTATAGAAAAGTAAAGTCAGTTCCACGGGACAGCTTTTCTGCATTGTTTAAAACATTTTGTTTTATAATGTCAAGATGCATATACATATCCCTATATCCTTCTATGAACCATGCATTTCCAACCCCTTAGCAGCACTCATACACCTCCATACCATGTTCCAGCAATCACCGTGCTTTACAGTTCCCATATAAGTTCTTAATTTACATATGTTCCTTTGGTTTTCTGCAGACCATAAATCTACTATCTAACTCATGAATATTAAATTTTGATTCATCACTTAAAAGGACAGATTCTCAAGGAGATATTAGCTTGCTCACATACGTCTTTGCACACTCGAGATGCTTTTTTCTGTTGTAGAGACTTTTAGCAGGCATCTTACGGGTCATACGTCCATTATAAACTTTTTTAATGACATTACTCACCATTTGAGGTGAGACTTTAATTTGTAATGAGAAATATTGCAGAATTGTAACTACTTGTGACTTTAATTGTAATTAGAAACACTAAATCAGTTGCAAGTTGAAGTGCATTAACCCGTGGATTATCTTGCATCTTACTCATGATACTTCTTTTATGCAAGTGGTTTAATTTCGGAAGTCTTCCTGATCAATTTATATCCTGAAATATTTGCAGTTCACGGTATCTTTCAATGATAGGCTTCACTGCAGATTTTTTCTTGTTAGTGATTTCATTGATTTTTTTTATAGGTAATCCATTTTTTCATAACCGAATCGCTAACTCTTATATATTTCTCAGCTTCCATTTTAAAACGATCAGCTACAAATTGAAATCAAATTACTGTTGCTATGTAGTGTTCTTCACTCTGACAAGCCATCAAGCTTATTTACTGCAAATCAGTTTTAAAACATGTCAAAAAGAATTTGCATATTGCGTGGGGGAACTGTTTTTGCATGACATTTCATTCCTTTTCTTAAAAATTGCAATATGGCTTGCTGCATTTTATAGAAAAGAAAAAAATAAGTAAATAAATTATAAAACTCTCTTTTAAAGAATCATATTATTTATATATAAGTATTTTACAAAAATTAGAAGTAACAATTAGAAATTACGCTTGTTTATTTTTATTTTAGTCTTCGGTACGGAAACTTTTTTCACCCACTATATGTTTATATATTGCATTGCACGTTTGAAGAATTTAGTAGGGAAAAAACAAGTTAAAGGATATAAACTGTTCACATTTTAGTACAAATTCTGTAATGTATGAAGGAAACATAAAAAAAAAAAAAGCTTTGAAGTAAATCGTAAGCCTGATTCTTAAGAAAATTGACTCAAGCTAACTTTATTTCCCATTGACACGGTTACAAAAAATGAAAAATAATCCTATGATACAGCTTACAGATTTAATTAAAAAAAGTTTTTAATAGATTGCTGTTTATGCAACGAATTGCTTTCTTTATCTATACTTATAATAAAGCTCAATGTGTGTGTGTGTGTGCGTGTGTGTGTGTGTGTGTGTGTGCGTGCGTGTGTGTGTGTGTGCGCGTGTGTGTGTTGGCGCTCTACAGGCCAGACCGTTGGACGTACAGCTACCAAATTTGGTACATGTATACCTTGGAGGTCGGGAATGAGCACCTCGGAGCCCTTTTTTTGAATTTTCAATTAGAATTTGAATTAATTAAAATATAAGCGAAATTTCGACGTTTTTCCGCTATAACTTCCGAAAATATTATCGCACAAACATGATTTTTACATCAATTTAAAGATTAACAAATTAGCTTTCTGATGGTATCAGAATTTTAATGTATAACTTAAGCCTCAATTTTTAACGAATTTTTAAAGAAATAATTTAACCATGTTTTTTTGAGCACGTGACTGGATAAAATAAAAGAAAACAATGACGGAAGTTCAAATAACAACAACAACAAAAAAAAACCTATTATCGTAAATCAAGTCTAAAGAAATGATACTCTTTGCACGTGACTGGATAAAATAAAAGAAACATAAAATCTGATATTTTCTAAAAAAATAAATGCAAAGCAAAGGTTTCTACAATCGTTTGCAATATCTATATCATTAACTCAATAAATCTTCTTTATTTACGGTAAACCTGATTGAATTTAGACAGGATATGCATTGAACTCCCGACTTAATGGCATATTTATGTAATCGTTTGCAATATCTGTATCATTAATTTAATAATTCTTTTTCGCTTTCTTTCAAAAAACATATTTAATATTTTGGCAACATCACCGAAAAATACATTTTTAATATTTTGGAAGCATAACCGATAATTAAAACTGACTGATTTATAAAATTAAAGAATATGATCAAGAAAAAAGGTTCTTTTAGAACTTTCCGTCCATCATCTTAAAGAAAATATTAATTTCAGGCCAATCAATGCCCGGAATTACTTCAAGGCTAATGAATATGTGATTTAATTGAAAATTTTAGAACGCATTACTCATGGCGAACCAGCTGGTCGCCAAAGGCGGCTAGTTTAATTACAATAAAAGAAAATTAGGCCGGAGAGTACTGAAGTCCGGTAGTCGCTAATCGGTACTCGAAGGTGTGCTGTATTTTCTCTATCTATACTAATATTATAAATGTGAAAGTTTGGATGTTTGTTAATCAATCCCGCCAGAAAGGCTGAACAGACTTGGATGAAGTTTAGCACAAAGATAGATAATAGACAGGAATAGAACATAGACAACTTTTTATTCCGGTTCATTGAGTGGTTCATTTTTTATTGATTAAAAACTAATTTTCACGTCCAAACGCTGAAGCCCAATCCCTCCAAAGATGTGTAAGGCTCTAGATTTTCTTCCCCCAACAGAAATGAGGTTAGGGTTAGCAGAATTTCGACTGATTATTTCAAACGATTCTATTTATTTTCTCTGTGTTTGATGCATTTAAAATCAAATGTTGTCAATGAATCGATCTTTTGGATTCAATCTGAAGTATTTTTAAACTGAAAGAAAACAGAATAAAGGAAATAAAAAATTTCTAATCTGCATTGTGTTACCCCAACTGGAGTAGGAAAGTCAGAAATGCGCGTTGTGCCAATTGACGTTGAAAGTTTGCTTGTGATTGTTGACAACTGTGTTTTCATTTAAATTTAAAGTTTAAAAATTATGTGTATAATACTGTTGTAACTATCTCCATCTCGATCAATAAATAAAATGGATTTTACTGGACTTGATTTGCTGTTTTGTTTTATTTTGGGCATACAATGTAAATAAATTGTTTTTACACTAGTTGTGTGTTTTTGTTATTAAATTGCATTTATGTTATATATTTTTCGTATATGC
>JAPMOQ010001678.1:68538-79812 GCA_026543055.1 Argiope trifasciata | reverse complement strand
TGGTAGCTGTAGGTCCAACGGTCTGGCCTGTAGAGCGCCAACACACACACACACACACACACACACACACACACACACACACACACACACACACACACACACACACACACACACACACACACACACACACACACACACACACACACACACACACACACACACACACACACACACACACACACACACACATTGAGCTTTATTATAAGCATAGATTAGTTGGTATTATTGGTTACACTTGGAACAAGTATTTATAATTAACAAGTAAATTAGTATTAAAATCTCTAATTTCTTTGAAACACAGTATAAAAAATTAAAAAATAACATTGATAATAGTTAATGAAAAATTTATCATACTTCTAGTTTATAGAAAATTTTATTATACTTTTAAGTTTAACTCTAGCCCCCCTCTTTTGAAAATATTTGTTCTTGCAACTAAGCGAACACGAGCGGTCTTCGCAAAACTTTCTCCCTTATTCAACAATAAGTGAGTTCTCCGAAATCCACAAAAACACTGAACTTAGGTTGAGTTAGAGACTGTTTTGTAAGGTAATGGTGTACAATAGTTAAGAAATATTAACATTTGTATAGATTTAGCATTTTTAGGGAATGTATCTTATGATCCTTGGTGAGTATTTGGGTGACTAATCCGTGATGATGTCATGTCCGTCTTAACATGGACAGGGGATGCAGTAGTTTTTAAAGGTAAAAACCCTGAGCATCCGAGAGAAGTTTGAGTTCTAGCTCAAATGAAGATACATTCATTCACTTGCACAACCCCTTTTTACAGGGGGGCTCATTCACACATCCCACAGAGAGAACACAAGGGAAGAACAACCATGCCCGAACCAGGACTCGAATCTGATTCAAAAAGACGACGCGCTACCTCTTAGCCAAGAGGCCGGCGACTAATTATTGACATAAAGTTTATAGTATTCGAAAAGTGAACCTAGGTTTTAAACGCGTTTTTCTCTACCAATTGAAATCAAATCTGGATATAGAACTATAATTATAATCGCAAAATCACATACCAAATTTGGCGACTTTAAGTCATTGCATTTTTGAACTATTTCATGTACATGATTTCGACGATTGATCAATCCTTGTTGGATTCGGCTCAAAATTTGATTAGTTTTTACAATATATATATTAAATTCGAGTACCACACTTTTTTCATCTAGATCTTACTTAGATTTGAACTGTCAGACTTACGGACTTCCTCTGAGCGAAATTTATTCAATCAGATAGAAGTTTACAAATTTTTTCTCAAGAACTGTATACAAACTTCATTCGCCAAGTTCAAAGCAGTTTTGAGTTGGATACCCCCACCCCCTTCCATAGCAAGACAAACATAATGTTAAAAATGTTTTTGGAACTCGGGACTTCATTTGCAACGAACTTTTAGTAGAATTGTTTATCGAACTTTAAGCTCGCAGAACTCCGAGGCCTAGACCTTGTCGCTAGGTAACCGAAACTTAAAATCATGAAGCAATTTTCCACTTATTGAAGAGAAAGAGAAGTAACCAACATAATTCATACACAGAACTGATTTAAGATCACATCCAACACAAATTGTTGAAATAATTTTTTTCGAATACAATGACCGTCTTGAAGTTATGTGACATCCAGCATATTGTCAATATGATAAGAAATGACTTTTTTGTTCACTGCAAGATATTGGCAGGCCGCAGAATGTAAGGCTCGGTAATTTTATGAAATAACAGAAGCTGATTTATCCATAATCCGCCATTTTTGCTTAACCAGCAAGTGTGGATTGTGATTCTAATACTATAATACTATGCCCTTAAAGTTTAAAAATATTAAAAGTAGTAATGGAAAATATTTCTAACCTTTTACCAAAAGTTTGAAGATTCTTTGAATTTTTGTTGGATGTTTTCTTATCTAAAAGTAGGACAATTAATGAGCATAACACCCAATCACAATAATCTGACTTAGTTCTGCGGTAACGGATTGACTTATTGTAATTTTCAAAGAATTCAGGACAATTCACATATTGCAACACACGCACTCATTCAACTTTAAGCGAAGGATAGAAAAATAGCAGTTATAGCGGAATCCCATGTTTCCCATTAATTTAAAAACTAGTAATTGAATTTTTAATTATTTAGTTAATTTTTTCAAGGTATTAAATAATAAAGTGTGTGTGTGTGTGTGTGTGAAAGTCAATGTCATGAAATAATCAAAACATTTATTTGTTAAATGAAGCTAATTTAAATAAATATGTTTAACTGTGCCTTTTATACAATTTTCATATAATTTGAAATTTATTCATTTGAAAAACATTATTCATATATTTAGGCCTCATCGTACCTTAAAAAAATTCAGGACAATTCACATATTGCAACAAACGCACCCACGCATTCAATTTGAAGCGATGGATACAATTTTTTTTTTTTTTTTTTTGGAATTCACGGAGGTTTGCTGTTTATACTTTCATCAAAATTTCGAGTTCGAACTATTTGATCATTTCAATATTTTCTCTTTATTTAGTTATAGCCGCCTTTGGCGACCAGCTGGTTCGTCATGAGTAATACGTTCTAAAATTTTCAATTAAAACACATGTTCATTAGCCTTGAAGTAACTCCGGGCATTGATTGGCCTGAAATTAATATTTTCTTTAAGATGATGGACTGAAAGTTCTAAAAGAACGCGTTTTTCTAATAATATTCTTTAATTTTATAAATAAGTCCGTTTTAATGATTGATTTAGAAGACTGATTGATGTAGCAACTTTATTTAAAATATTAATAAAAATATTTTGTAAAATAGGGCTCGCAGAGCAAAGTATGAAGAAATCTAAAACTCATTATCCATAAATGCATTGCTTGAAAAAATGCATGACTACATAAAACTACATAAAATGTAATTAATTACTTCATTTAGATCAAATTAATAATATTAAACAACATATATGCCCATTAATAATATTTTACAAATTGACCATTGGAAAGGAATTTGAATGCATATCCTGTATAAATTCAATCCTGTATAAATAAAGATAATTTATTGCATTAATGATTTAAATACTGCAAACGATCATAGAATCTTTTGCCTTGCATTTTTAAAATAAAATATCACATTTTATATTTATTTTATTTTATCCAGTCACGTGCTAAAAGTTGCATTTCTTCAGATTTAATTTGCGATGGTAGTTATTTTTTAATTTGAGCTTCCTCAAAATTATGGCAACACGGCGATAAAACCTAATTTTTTCCCTTTGACTTACTCTTGCAGATTAAATTTTATTGCTTTTATCCGAAATATATTGTTGCAAATATGGTTAAAACATTTCTTTAACAATTCGTTTAAAATAGAAGTTTAAATTATATGTTAAAACACCGATACCATTAGAAAGCTAATTTTTTTTATCTGTAACTTGATGTAAAAATCATATTTGTGTGATAATATTTTCGGCAGTTATAGCGGAAAAATGTTAAAATTTCGCTTAATTTTTAATTGATTCAAATGTTAATTTAAAAATTAAAAAAAAGGGATCCGAGGTGCATTCCCGACCCCCAAAGTATACATGCACCAAATTTGGCACCTGTAGATCCCACGGCCTGGCCCGTAGAGCGCTAACACACACACATTGAGCTTTATTGTAAGTATAGATAAAAAATATGTGTTATTTTTTCTTTAAAATCAGTACAAAATTTAAGAAATAGTTAGAGTTAAAAAATTCAGTTACTAGTAGCTAAAGAGTCGGTAAATTTATTCAGAAAAACTTTTTGAGTTTAATGCTCTAATAATTTATCGGTTACGCTTAAAAAATATTAAAAATGTTTTTTTCGGTGATGTTGCCAAAGTATTAAATATGTTTTTTAAAAGAAAGCAAAAAAGGGAAAAAAATTATTGAATTAGATATTGCAAACGATTATAGAATCCTTTGCTTTGCATTTATTTTTTAGAAAATATCATATTTTATATTTTATTTTATCCAGTCACGTGCTAAAAGTTGCGTTTCTTTAGATTTAATTTGAGATGATCGTTTTTTTAAATTTGAGCTTTCGTCATTGTTTTCTTTTATTTTATCCAGTCACGTGCTCAAAAAAACATGGTTAAAATATTTCTTTAAAAATAGAAGCTTAAGTTATACTTTAAACACTGATACTATTAGAAAGCTAATTTTTTTGTCTTTCAATTGATGTAAAAATCATGTTTGTGCGATCACATTTTCGGAATTTATAGCGAAAAACCGCCGACATTTCGCTTAAATTTTAATTAATTCAAATTCAAATTCTAATTAAAAATTCGAAAAAAGGGCTCCGAGGTGCACATTCCCAACCTCCAAGGTATACAGGTACCAAATTTGGTAGCTTTAGGTCCAATGGTCTGACCTGTAGAGCGCCAACACACACACACACACACACACACACACACACACACACACACACACAATGAGCTTTATTATAAGTATAGATACAGAAAAAGTAAAAATGATTTTTCCGGGGTCACGCATTTTCAATGACGTCTGTCAGCGAAAAATATTCACCCAAGTCGAAGAAAGAAAGAATTGCCGATTATTTTCTCTATCATGATCAGCAGATTTCAGCTTAAACAACGCATTCATCTCCCACGCACGGAATCGAGAGCAGAAAGTGCTGTGTCACCGCGGTTTTGACGCGTGATTGAAAAAGCAAAGCTCGAATGTCTCTTTGATCCGTCACTTCTTAAAAGAGCCAAAAAATGCTATCTTTTCAACTTGTCACTTTGAGGGATTTTCTCACAATGATTTGACCAGATTTCTTTTTGCAGTAAGTGAAAGGAACATGACACGCATTTTTCCTTTTGTAGAAGTTGAGTCGAGTTTTAATGGGTTGAAGTTGGCTTGAGTGATTGATAAGAGTATTTAAAATTCTTTTAATTCACTCGCTCTATTCGATTCTTTTTACATTTCGATCTAAACCATTGCTGCAATTTTAAATGTTCTATGCGTACATGCATTTTGATTTTTTTGAGCAGTATTTAGTATTTATACTGGGATAGTCAAAGTGCCTCTTAACCCCTTGTAGTAAGATTTAAGAATGCAAAAATTATGGGTGAAATAGCTATTTAATTTTTTTAAAAGAAAACTTAGTTTATTTTATAATTCTAATTTATTTATTAAAATTATATTGGTATGTATATAATTGAAATTTGTAAGTTCACATTCAACAATTCTTCAAAACACCTAGTGATTTCGGATTAGCCCCTTGTTTCGCGTTTACTCTAGGCACTCCGGTGTTTTTTTAAAAATAATTTTAGGCACATAATATGTCTAAAAAATTCACAAAACTCACTTATTAGTCACTTTGCGCGTTTTTGTCATCTTGGGTAATATTTCACTATCATTAGTTTCAATATCAGAATCCGTTAAATATATGCTTATTTTCTGATTTTTCTGAATTATTCTTTGATCTTGATCGACATTACTCTTATTCATTAAGGTGTTTATTTCACTGCATGTTTAGCATTTAGTGAGTCAGATGTTCAGGCTAAATGTTTATTAGAATAAATGAACAAATTTATCAGAATGACTACTAATAGTTTGGCCGTAACTTGTACCAAGACAATCAAATGATATATGATAATATTGGTCTATGATATCAACATAAGTAATAAAGTGCCTCCGAATTCAATACACTAGAAATTTTAAATCAAATTTATTATTATATTCAACTGTAACTTTAGTCGCGTGACGAATATAGCTCGTCATGGTGCTGTACGGCAGGGTAAATCCATGTCGAGCTGTACTCGTCATTTTACGGGAAGAGGTTAAGGTACCCGACTTTATTAAAAACACTGGTTATAGACCACATTGGCGAAATTTTTAAAAATTGTTATTTTTTGTAGTTCAAACAATACTCTTTCCAAAACAGTTTATCATTTCTCAGTTTGTTATTTATCAATTTCTCAGTTTATTATTTATTATTTTTTTATTATCAGTTTATCTTTTCCCAGTTTTATCAGTTTTAACAGTTTTTCTTTAGGAAAGGGAAGGTCTGATCCATCATCCAGGGTCACTTATTTTTTCAGCTAAAATTCGTCTTTCACTTCCTCAAAACTTTGATTTTCATATTTCTCCATCGTTAACATGATATCTCAACTAATTGAGGTATTCACATAAAAATGTCATCGTGTGTTTTAAATGATATGGGCAATGAATTGAACCAAAAGTTTATTATTGGTGAAACACTTTTCATTTATGGGTTTTTTTTAGAAAAATTAAGTTATAAATTTATAGAAAAAAATTTATATATACGTATATTTTTACCCATAACGTATTTACAACTCAAAAATTTTCTTAGATTTTGGTTTATTACATTCTATAATTTATGTACAAAGAAAAACAGGATGGCTGCATTACCATTTTGTGTAGTGAACCGTTTTGGTTAAATTTCATTAAAATTTACTACACATTTTCCTGTTTCACAAAATATATTATATTTTGAAATAATTTTCTTGTATTTATGTTATTTTGTATTATAATTGACAACGCGTCTAAAAACCATAGTTTTAAATACTTTTTGAAAAATCTAATTTTTCAAAAAAATTTCCTTTCAACGTAGTCAGATCTTATTTGAAAATGGGTGTCGACGCCAGAGTAAATAAAGGAGTTATTATATACTATTCACTTTTTTACCTAGTTTTTGAGTAAAATACTAGGTACAACTAATACATATGAATATGTATTATATATTACATATGAATATGTATTATATATTACATATGAATATGTATTACATATATGTTTACCTACAGATATCTCTTCTTTTTAGTTTTGAGTTCTCGTTTTTATATATGTACACGTTATTTGGGAATGAAAAACGTGCAACTTCGAACCGGTGTTGAAAGTTATACAAAGAACGACATTTTTACTATAGCTTCTCTTGGATTTTTAAAAATATATATCTATGAAGATTAAATTACCGGAAGTGGTCTCACCAAATCTCACTCTACCGTACTCTATAACAGATGTTATCTTGAGAAAGCATTGGTGTGCAGTAGTACGAAATATCAATCTTTTTCTTGGATTTATTATTTTTATCAATCTATTGGTTGACCATTGGCGATTACACTTGATATATTACAAATAGTACCCGAAAGTAGAATCTGTGTTTTAAATATGTTTTCCAATACCAAATTGAGAAAAAAACACACACTTTTGTTTGCAGAAATCAGAATCTCCTGCTAAACACGCCTGGTGGTAAGGTCTCTGCTTCGGAACCGGAGAGTTGTAGGTTCCGATTACAATGAAGAACCACCGTGTAAGTGGGTCTGGCGCATGTTAAATCCGTCGGGGCCAAACATCCTCCCACTGGTGTGGTGTCGAAGTTTGGAGTGGGGATTCAAGGTCAGACGTCAACCTCGTCATCTAACCGTCTTTCAAAATGACGAGTTCCATACCAAAATAGCCCTAATGTTGCTTTAAAACTTAAACTCTGTGCATTGGATTTTATTTATCTAGCTTTCTTCGTTTTGTAGTAATGCTGCCTTATATTCGAATACCCGGATTGACAACTTCCTCTGATTGAATTTGGCTCAAAATGTCAAAAATTGCAAATTTGGTTTCTGTACCATGTACCAAATCTTACTTGTAAAACGGACAGTAGTTTTTGAGTTATCTTTATCACAAGTTGGCAGACTGTGTTTTTTAAAATCTCAGGAAGATCTACAACGTGGAAATTCGTCAAAAACAAGAGTTCGAATTTTTTGGCGGTTACAATACTTTCTCTGTATTTCGTATACGAGAAAGTAAAAGCAATCACGCGCACACACACAAACAACTGTTAGAGTTGAAAAACAATAAAATGATTGTCTTCGTTTTGGGAAGTTTAAACTATAGCTTTTGTACGATTTTAATTAGTAGAGGAAAGAAATGCAGTGCATAAAATGAATGCTCTTCCAGACTATTTTATCAAGCCTGAAACTTTCTGCTGTTTGACTTTCCTCTGTGTTCTCTTTTTACATTAGTCATTTATAATTAATTATTCTGGCTTTAATTGAATTCGAAATTTCGTTATTTATTTTTCATATGATTTATTTAGTTCTGTGCTTTGTCTGAACTGTACACCTCTTAATTCAGCTAATAATCGGTATGAACAAATTGCATTCATCATAATTATTCATTTCATCTCGTGTTTTGGTGAAATGAAGTCCACTTACAAAATGTACAAAACAAAGACGGTTTCTATCTGATATCAGATGATATTCCTTGAAATAATATAAAGGTTGTCTAAATGAAAAGTGGACAAGTTGAATTAAAAAACTCTATTGGAAATCGAAAGAAATCGTCGTAGGCGCTATAACATAGATCCTATTATTTAGCTAGTAAGTCTGTGCCTTTACTGTAGAAGGATGATAGTTAATTCTTGAAGTCCTGCACAGCGTCCTTCATTTCATGGAAACATGTCAGCAGTAATACTGTAAGTTGTCCAAACAAGTGAAAAGCACGGGATGACAAATCCGGACTGTACGGTTGGGGTTCCAACCTTTTCCAATGGAATGTTTTTAAGGTTGTCTGGGTTTCACGGGAGATATGTAGACAGGCATTGTCATGGAGAAGGATAACTTGTGTGAGAAGACCTTGACGTTTGCTTTTGTTTCCTTTCAGTAGTTTCGTCAGCATACTGCAGTATTTTTTTGAATTGATAGTGCTATCTTGGGACAGTCGACCACAACAAATCCTGTCGATACTGCTGTGATGGCGGGGTGGTCAACTGTATGCAAGAAGTGCTATCTTGGGGCAGGACATCAATCAAGAGTGGCCCACAGTGAACGAAGAATAGGAAACAATATTACCATGCTTTGGTCCTATCTTGGCAATCTACGCATGGCAAGACTTTTGATATATGTCCTCTTGCACGAACTCCTTTCACTGTTGAACGTTGAAAGCGGTGCCATTGAGTAGTGTTAACGGAGTGCCTAGCCCAGGCAGGGGCATATTCCCGGTCATGGTAAGATGTAGAGAGCATAACAGTCTATACATGCCATGGTACTCTTCGAGAATGCAAGACGACTGCAGGAACTTCAGGTATATATAGTATTTTCTGTCTGGGAGAGAAGGTGAGGTGGCGAGTGTCAGGACTCTTTGTGACTGGCTATTGAGATGGAGTGGGTATGGGGGTATGCTGCCTTGAATGAGAGGGTTTAACAGTTATTGAATATAGGATTTTGTGAGCTATGAAAAACATGTTGAATTATAAAAATATGGGAGTGGGTGGGATTACGTAAAATTAAACGTTACAATAGTATATGTTACAAGGTATTTTGGTAGTTGGAGTATATTTGGGAATATTAGTATCGTCTCATTTTCAATAAGTTCTAGGTTATTAAAAATTTAAAGGACAGTTTTTTGATGAATTTTTTGATTGGATAGTAATCTAGGCAAATGTACATCTTAGGCATGTAGTATCTCATATTGCAGATGTTACTTATTACGTTATTCTTTTTTTATTATTATTATTGTAAGATTAGTTTTGGAAGCGTAACCCCACACGGGGCAGGTACAAGTAAGTACTGGTCGCATATAGGCAGTGTAAATCGTAAGCAGTGCACACCACCGCCTGCCCTTTATATCCCCATTCGGTGACTTTGCTATAGCTGAAGTCATTCAGACGCAATCGAAAGGGATCGCTTTTTATTTGGACAAACCTCATGTCTTTTCCTCTCAATGCACTTTTTTACGTCTTGCTTCTATTTACCACCGAAATTCCTTTTATTTTAGGGTATCTCCCATAGTTGGCCCGGTTACCTTTATAGAGAAAGAGACTTCCTAATATGGGGAATCCAACTTTTATCCCTCTCATTACGACCGCATCCATTGTAGTTAAGGAAAAGGATAAAATACCGCTTTCTCATTGGCTACTGCTGATGAGAATAAAATCTCGCGTCTTGCCAATCTATTCGGTCCTTTACGTGCCTGACTCTTTTTTAGTGACGAGAGCGAAAATTCTCCTTCGAATAAAAGGAGACAATCCCTTTATCTAGGCAGCCAGGGACACTGATGGCCTTGACCTTTGTGGGAGGGGTGGAGGAAGGATGGAATTTCCCATCCGCTCGTCTCCTTTTGGGCCGGGATTTATCTTGGGAACTACTCACGGTTGACTAAGAACCGTGTAACGAGCTATTTTTTTTTGCTTTGACTAGCAGTAAAATGTGGGGCTATTGGATTTCAACAAATGCATGAGTCATCAGGAGCTGCTTTAACAACAACGAGGTTTAAAGTCCCTCCCCTACAAAGATTTGAAAGATGACTGTAATAAGTTTTTCGAATAGACAAATTTATTAAATTACTTCGCTGTTTTGTAAATACTTTTGTAAAAATAAACACATTTGTCATCGCTTATTGCTGTTTTATTGAACGAGTAATTTTTAATGCAATCGAAATTATATATTGAACTATATCTCTATACTGAATATATATACATTATTCTTTATGTCACTGAAAGTGTAAAAAAATGTTATTAAAATTAAAAACTAATGATTTGGTTTTCGTTGGCTATATGGAGAAGAGGAGTGTGTCTACACGAGGATTTCATTACAATACTAGCCGCCTTTGGCGACCAGCTGGTTCGCCAGTTCTAAAATTTTCAATTAAGTCACGTATTCATTAGCCTTGAATCAATTCCGGGCATTGATTGGCCTGAAATTAAAAATGTTTTTTTCCGTGATGCTGCCAAAATATTAAATATGTTTTTTTAAAGAAAGCGAAAAAGGAAAAAAAATTGAATAAATGATTTAGATGTTGCAAACGATTATAGAAACCTTGGCCTTGCATTTATTTTTTTAGAAACTATCAGATTTTATGTTTCTTTTATTTTATCCAGTCACGTGTTAAAAGTATCATTTCTTCATTTATCGATGATAGTTTTTTTTATTTATTATTTGGACTTCCGTCATTGTTTTCTTTTCTTTTATCCAGTCACGTGCTCAAAAAAAACATGGTCAAAATATTTCTTTAAAAATTCGTTAAAAATAGAAGCTTAAGCTGTACATTAAAAAACTGATACCATTAGAAAGCTAATTTTTTTATCTTTAAATTGATGTGAATGTCATGTTTGTGCGATCATATTTTCGGACGTTATGGCGGAAAAACGTCGAAATTTCGCTTAAATTTTAATTAATTCAAATTCTAATTAAAAATTCGAAAAAAGGGCTCCGAGGTGCACATTCCCGACCTCCAAGGTATACATGTACCAAATTTGGTAGCTGTACGTCCAACGGTCTGACCTGTAGAGCGCCAACACACACACACACACACACACACACACACACA
>JAPMOQ010001678.1:41253-53538 GCA_026543055.1 Argiope trifasciata | reverse complement strand
CTATTTGATATTGACTTGATTTCAAGCTATTTGATATTGACTTGATTTCAAGCTATTTGATATTGATTTGATTTCAAGCTATTTGATATTGACTTGATTTCAAGCTATTTGATATTGACTTGATTTCAAACTATTTGATATTGACTTGATTTCAAGCTATTTGATATTGACTTGATTTCAAGCTATTTGATATTGACTTGATTTCAAAATTAAAGTGTTACACTTTCTCAAAGAATCCAAAAAGCGTCATTTGAAATGTTAAAATACGACTTTCCTATCGCCAGTAGTGGAATATCAGGATTTGAATTATTATAATACTCTTGACATTATTGTAGCAGACTTCGTTACCTTAAGCTATAGCTTTTCCTTTTTCAATCGAGTAGATCTTCTTGATCTCGTTCGAGTGCAATGTTTAAGCGAGAATGTGGTATCTGGGGCCTAATAATTTTCACCCGATACCGCAATGGCTTAGAAATTTTAAATGTCACCTTAGGCATGCTTTTATTTTCTCGTCCTTTTGTCAGAATCGCTTTAAAAGTCGAAATAAATGTGCAAAGGATTGGTCTTTTTGGTGCTTTATAACATTAGTGCTTTAGGCATCTGTACCATCCTTGTTCTTTCCCTATCCCATCGTTTACATTGCGCAAGACCTGTGGCGATTTGTGAATTTCTTTTTTGTGACTTTATAAATTTTAAAGTATAAGTCATTTAGGATAATTATGATGCGTTTTTATTAAATAGAATTTGTAGTTACTACGTTTTTTTTTTGTTGTTCATAGAGTGCATTTGCTTAAGTGATCTGGGTTCGTTCCTCTATTTGAATGTTTTATATTTTGTTTCCGTTATGTCTGTGTACATTCTGGAAATAAATGTTTGTAATTCATTTTCAAGGAATTTTTCAAATAAGAACCAGTTATGAATTAATTGAGGTATAATTTCGTTGCTCATTTTGAACTAGAGGACTGTCACTATACAATATATCAGTAAAATCCTTTTTTGAAGAAATTAGTTCAAACGTTTAGAGACACTATAAGATCTAGAACATTTCAAGAAACTTTTTTTATTCACAAAGAATTACGAAAACATTGACCTTCCCTTCTCCCGAATAAGGAACACTAAGGTATGATATAAATATTTAAATTTAAAGGAGAATTAGGATAAATTAATAGGACGGAGAATTGCGTAGTAACCCACCGGTATCGTCTTTGTAAGTGCTATTCAGGAGAGTGTTTCAGCAAAAATAGTCTGTTTTACCAATAATTCAAGCAGTAATCGCCTTGATAAAAGCATACACTATACGAACAGTGAGTTGGCAGATATTCACTTTGTGTACAGATTGGCTGGTATTAATGCATGAGCAGACCAGAGAATGGTTTCCACATAGATATACCGGACCACCAGATGTTTTTAAACGTGCACCATAATTTAAATTGAATGTGGATCCTTAAGATGTAGAAGGCATAGTGACAGCAGACCATGAATGATTTGTACTCCCTCCATGGAACAGAATGTGTTGTATGCCTTAGAGATTACCGAGTACAAGTATACTTTCTATAGGTACTGCCGTAGCTTAATCTCGGAAAACCCGATATTATATTTTGCAAGGCGAAGTCTTACATCCACATAATCACCAAAGGTTCCCACAGGCACTGGTTCCCACAGATTATCCTGCCCGTGTGCATTTTGCACAGTGTTACCTCGACCATTGCGCCCAATATATAATTACCCACTTGAATGCTTTTACTTTGCTTAAGGATCAGGCTTACTTCCTAATACATATTTGTAGGCTCACGAGAATTAGCGCGCAGTAGTATCTCATAGTGTCCAACATCATTTCGCAATGTTTGGGCTGGTTTGTTTAGTGATTGGTTTAACCGGATCTTATTTGTTGCTATTATCTTATTTTTCGAAAGAAGTTCTACCTGACTTATTTCACACTGTATCGTAGAATGTGTTTCAGACGTATCATGTGTTTTAGCATGATGGGACCTTCTCCCCAATTTGAGTATATTTAAGCAACGATGGATTAATCTTTGTGAATCGGTCGAATCTGATTTAAGCAGTTCGGATTTCTTTCTGTGTGGAGCACTGAATGTTGTTGTCTGCAACAGTTGTTGAATTTGAAATGGATCTAGTTGCAAGAATCATCTGCGCTGTCGCAGAGATTCAAGAAAATCCAGATATGTTTGACTGGGTCAAACATCTCTGTCTATGGGTTATCGGTTCTATCGGTCTATCGGTTCATGGTCCATCGTTATAAAGCATGTAGCTCTTGCAGTGGTGGGAACTTCGAACATTTTTTGCAACATTTTCACATGGTATCATATATTACAGAATGATTTATAAACAATAAATATTTCTGATTATCTGTTTTGTATCCCTTCATTTATTGAACAATTGATATCCCTTTCTCATGACACTTTCAAATAAAGATTGCTATGAATTCTCAATCCTTCAGATGTGCCATATATCCCTTTAAAATTTGCACCATCATTTATAGAACTCCCTCTTTAATAACAGGGATGGGAAAGTGTTCTTCTTATTCAATGTGTAGACTATTTTTTGGGGGGAGGAGTGAGGTACTGATGTAGTTGTATTGGCTACATTTCCACTGGCAGGATGCATCTATTTGAAGAATTGGTGCATGGTTGATAAAAATCACTGAACACTGTACATATGTTATTATTGCAGCAATTTTGTCCTTCAGTGATTGTGCTGTCACAGTACTGCTGCGATTTCACAGGTGGTTACTGGTTTCTCCTTAATTAATTAACTTTTGATAACTAGTGAGTTTTTTCCTTCAAATTACTGATGGGTTTCCATTCATTATTACAAACGGAGTGCAGGAATAGAGAGCAGGAATCAAGTATCCACAAAATGATAACAGGATGATAGGGGGTAGCCATGCTAAGAAAGCGAAACTATTGATTTGATTATGCAGATGTTATCCTATTCCACATCTTCCATCATATTTATAACTACAAAAAGTTTAACATTTTACACTGAACTTCTTTGCTCAATGGAGAGGATCTAAGGTGCATTATCAACATCTTAGTTGTAATGAATTTGGTCAACAATTTGTCAGAGATAAATAATTTTGGTGTAAAAGCATACTAAGATTTATCTGTTCAAGGTTGTTGGGGTTTTTAATTATCATCTTCAAGTACACAACAGCATATAGATCAACAAGCAATCAGCTGATAGTTTAATTCGATCAAGAATTTGATGTAGATCAAGGTAATTATATTTGCATATTTTTTTCAATACTTTCTGGTCGTTCTGTTACTGAAACTCCCTTCGCTTTTGCTCATGCATCAGAAGGAATTCATTTAATTTAAAAGAGTGAGAGGAAAGATGAAAGGTGTAGTGTATTTGAAAAAATTTAGCAATAGGGTGAATTTGGAATTATTCGTTGAACTAGGAGGCGTAATAACTGCTTATGCATCTACGTACTACCCTTTAGCTAAGAATCGATAGGTTCTAAGCTGATGGCAAAAGTATTAAAACAAGCAGATAGGTTGATTAACCAATGTCCTTTTTAGAGATTATAGCGGCAGTTTTATAAAAATTTACAAGAGTAAAGTCCAAGTCGCTATTTTATGCCTTTTTCTTGTTCCATTCCATCCATTGCAACAGCAAAAATCCAAATATGGTATGTGGCTGCGATCGACAACGGGCAAATGATATTGGCTTTGATACTAAGAGGTTAAATGCATTCAGAATGGAACAAGAAATTATTCAGATTATTCAGTAGAAGAATTGCCGTATATGTAGAACTAATGCAAGCTCAAACTGACACTAGCTGTTTAATTTAAGATTGTTGTGTGTCTCAGACGTTTTGACACCACTACCTCGGTTGACATATATCTACTTGAGGTTCGAGATTATTTATTCCCTTTTTACTGAAATTTAAATTTGCTTTTACTTACTGTTTTACTAGTTTTTTTATGAGAAATTTTATGCGAAATGAGAAAAATTAACTAGTGAACCATGTTTTCGGAGCAGCATATCCTAGAAAAGGATCTTGCTCCAGAAAATTGACACACTCATCATCATCATCATCGAAATTATAAAATTAGTCTCAGATTATTGCCTGAAAACAAAACTTAATTTGCGTGTTTACTTATAGTTAGCATTTAAATTTCCGAAGTTAAGATTTATAATGAATAGACTCGTAAAAATCCTGAAGATAATAGTTTCGACGTGGTTACGAAAAATTTCGACCCTGGGTTGTATATTGCTTATAAGATATAACCAGCGGGTGACCGAGCTCCGCTCGGAGAAAACAGGCATCGAAGCTGACTCGAAGATTTAAATTTTCAATTGTGATTTATCAAAACAATACATGCCATAAGGAAATTTGTGAAACCATTGGTGAAAAGATAACCGGTTAAACCTCGGCTTTTCATCGTCCACCAGCGATGTCTTGATGTTCTATTGGAAATTCCCATCTGCACTGGTCTCTTCCATGCTTGCTGACCATGCACGGAGCGCTTGGGTTCATATCACCACACGGGTTATGGATCATCCATTTCGAGATCAGTTCCTTGAGTTCCGGATCATCTTCTGGAAACTTTATTAGTTCGCCATATTGGCTATAGATGGCAGCACGTTACCGCTTGAAACCTATTAGCCAAAATGGCGAACTAATAAAGTTTGAAAATATCCTATCTGTAACTCCGAACTGCTTGACCGTAGCGCTTCAAAACCGGCGCCAATCGATTCCTCGTGGCCAAAAACCCAGACCTCCAAGTTTACCGGAGTTTATTAATTCTGGGGCGATTTTTGACTTGGCAACCATTCCTCGTATTATAGTATTAGATAAAGGGTTAAAAAAATGTTGGATTCACCAAAACCTTTGAGAATCTTATTTTATACCGAAATATTGCTAAAGCAATTGGCATTTATTGCCTTTACGCTCTCTTCGCTTATAAATTTCAGCAATGTAATTTGGATCCTCAAAAGGACGATGCGGCGAGGTTCATTATAAAAAGCAAAATCCCTGCAAAAATAACCGAAAAAAAAGTGAAATGCTTTCAGAAATATGAATAAAAATTCAAACTTTCCCACTTGGATATAAATATTCTTCTCTTTGGCCGTAAATTTTTCATTTAATGGCTACCCGTGAAATTCGGCGCGGCTCTGAAGAATCTCTTTATGGAAGGGTAGGGAGGCTGTTGGAACTGAAAAGAGGGAAAAGCGAGTGATTTTTTTTACCGTCTTACTTTCCACAAAGTGCATTAGTAGATTACGTGGATTTACTGAAATGAAATTTTAAATAAAAGTAAAATTGGATGGCCTTCTCATTCTTAATTCAGAGCAAGAGAGGATTTTTTTCCTATCGTTTTCTTTCATTCTGGTAGCGGTTAAGTTAGCGAAATGTGTTTTTATAGTCGTAGAAGGGTCAGGGATATGAAGTCAGAGGGCGGTAAATTGTTTTCTTTATGGAGGGGCTTTTAATGGGCTATTTTTTATCTCACTAGAATCTGTAATTAGTGAAATATACATGAAATAAAAAAACACAACCTGAATATTATCTAGATAATTTATGATACAGAATTGATCTGAGCTTATTAAGACGATTCGATATTTACCAATTTTAGTAATATTGTTATTCTAAGAAAATATAAAATATATTTAGCGCTAAATTCTTCGATTTCACACAGAATAGTGAAAGCATTTGTGTTTGTGATTTAATTATTTTTAATTTTTGTTTTTAGTTAATTATTTTATTTGTATGTTGTTTATTATTTGTATACTTGTTCATATGTATAAATCAATACTGAATATATATTGGCGCAATATGCTCCAACCCATAAGTATGTTTGGAATGGGAAGGGAGCACTTTTGAGATGTTTTTGTAAACAAGATCCGATGTTGAAACTGGAGCAGGCAGGTACCCGCTCGCTCTCTATTAGAGGCAAAAAGTATTATCTTTTCGCCCGTTGTTAGCGGCACTTTCTATATTCAATATGTATATTATGTATTTCTTTGTATATCTGTGATCGTCGTCCATGTATGTATAGATATATATTTGTGTGTGTGTGAAAATAAACAAGAAAAAGTTAACAAGAATTTTTCCTTATATTAAATACACACACCCTGTGCTACAATTTGATTTAAATTAGGGAACCAGTGATTAATTATTAATTAATTAAATTAAGATTTATTATAGCAATTATATGGATACACTAATATGTCATTGGAAAGTGGTAATTTTTATTTTTTTACGTTAATTCCTTTCTGAAAAAAGTTATTTTCCCTGATTTGAAGACAAACAACAAAGATGGAATTATATTTATGTGTTATTAAAATACTTTTTATCTGTATATTAAGCATTAGTTTGGTGGGCACCGAATTCTACAACTTTTCATAGTTGTAGAATAATTTGGTGGGCAACAAACTCTACAACACAATAATGGTTGGTTTTAAATTATCATTTTTCTTGAAATAGAATTATTTTTTATGTAGTGAATTATCTGTCAAATACTATATTCTTTTCTTGCAAATTCGTTGGTTCTATTGTTTTACAATCCACTCAAGTTCAATACATTTTTTAAAATCTGTAGTGGATGACATTTGATTTTAATGCAGTTTTTTCCAATATTATTTCATTAATTAAATTTAATTCATTTTTAATACTTTAAATAGTTTCAGAAGTTTGTAATAAAAATTGAAATCGGAGGTTGTAGTTCAATCGGAAAAAGCAAGAATTTCAGTATTTTTCACGTGAAAGGGAAAGAATGCGAGTTCAATTCTTGCGAAAATCAATCATTTTTTGGTACTTAATAATTTTTTTGATAATTATTTATTAAAAAGTAACCAAAATAAAAAAATTCTTTATTGACCTAAGTAGGAAATTTTTATATATATATATTACTTGCTTCAAGTGAAACTTGAAAAGAAATTTCGAAATGGTAAAGAGCAAATTTTACTTTCTTTACTTCGGAAATTAGTTTAGAAAAGAAATTTAATTTAGAAAATAAAAATGTCTTTTAATTTATGAAGTGCTCAACATTAAAAATATTTTTACTTGTAACGCACAGAAGATAAAAATAAATACACCTTAAAAAATGAAATGAAAGACGTTACCTAAGCTGTTGATATGGGTTTTATATTATCTCTTGTTGAAAGCGATTCGTTTCGCAATGCTTAATATCAAATAACCAATCGCCTGGAAACAATTTTCTGTATCAACAGCTTTGTCACCGAGATTCAATGGATCTAGGATATTAATTGCTTGGCAGAACTTTCATTAGTCGTCTGCTTCGCTCACATTTTGTCCGGAGTTAGTTTTAGATTTCATCTCAATCAATTGGATTGCTTTCTTAAATTGCTTTGGCTTTAATAGATAAACGTGAAGAAAGGAATATATTTTTTTCGTCAATTAAAAGTTTCTTAGCTCAATTTTTTATGAGGATAAAATTTATTGAATGACATACAGCATATAATTGTATTTTGTTACGTATCTTGAGAAAAAGCGTAAAAAACGCATTTTAGAATAGGTGTTGAAGCCAGTACTAATTTTGGTTCTTGAATTTTAGGGTAGCAGATTTTTACTAAGAGATGTTGACTTTTTTTAATTAAGAATTTTAAATTAAAAATCAATTTAAATGTTAAATGTTTTTTTTTATTTATAATTTCTAGGATATACTGTCAGATACAAATCATCTTTACACTACTTTAAAATTTAAAAGATCAGCTTTTCAGTTACCTTATTTTCAGACTGTGAAATTTTTCTTTGCGAAAACTTTTCGATTTGAAATTAAAATCATTATTACAGTTTTATCAAGCCTTTTAATTCCTTTTTTTATTGTTAATCATTCTTTAAAAGTATCCTTGATATTCTTACGCTGCCAATACAAGTTTACAGCATATGCTAACAACACTTTTGTAGAGAGGATCTTTAATATTCTCAAATTCCCAGGATCTTTAATGTTACAAAAAGTTTCAATTACTATATTCTCAAGTCCTAAGTTTCTTTTTTTGCCCTATGTTGTTCCTTAAAAGAAGGAATTGGATAACTGATTTGTATATCGGGGTCGTATAAGCTTCTTTCCTTTAGCTTGGAGTTTGGAAGATTTGAGAACTTTGAGTACAGATATTTCACGCATTCCCGCTCTTTTAGATAGTGATTTAATAATGCTATTCATAAGCCCTTTTTGAGGATTCATCGAAACCATCAGTCATTTTTGACACAATAGAGACATCCAGCTGGATTATCCCAAGCATAGAAGGAAGAGATATTTTGTATAACCTGCTTGCTGGATCAACAAAAAGGTTAGTGTCTCGGAAATCTCCACAAAACATCAATGAGGTTTTTATTAGTTGATTTTCTCACGAATCATAAACTAATCATTATAGGTGTTTTTTCCAGCGAGCATACTAATAGATGCAATATGGAAAAAATGTTTCAGGCTTGTTTTAGACGAATCTGTGAATAGGCGTCACTTAAATCACATTCCATATCATAACACTCCATCAGATTTTGAAAATCGTTACAGAAAACGAAAATTTTCTCTTCTGCAAAAAAAAAAAAAAAAAAAAAAATTCATTTTTCTTTATCTCCGTGCTTGTTCGGGAATGAGGCAGTTTTAAGAATCAAAAGCGTCACTTTTTAGTCTTCGATTGAGGCACTTCAGTTCCTTTTAGAGAAATGTTTAACTCTACCTGGATCATTAAACTCACTTTAAGAAAAAAAAAAATACAAAAATGGTAGGGTTTGTTTTAAACAGAAAAATCTGTGTTAGATTTGTCCTGGTGAGGTTATGTGTCTTCAAAATCATACTAAAGATGCCCTCTTTCAAAGGTGGGTGTGGAAGTGGTATGTTTTGGAGTATGAGGCACTGGACGAATAGCTTAATTAAGGTTTGGCTAAAATATACTTAGTATTATTTAGTATTAAAGCTTCAGCCCCTTGCATCCATAGAGCTCAAATAATCAATAATGTGGTTTTGCTATTCAAGTCAAACCATAGAATTTTCAAAACGAAAGGGAATACTTTTTACTTTTAAATCACAAATGAGGATCTTAATTGCCCTGTCTATACATCTTGCCATTACCTTATAGTGTGTCTTCATTCCAAGTTTCAACTTGAAGTAAGCAACATAAGCTTTTTTGCTGTAAATCGTTTGTGACACTTTGTTCACTTTTAACAGTGTAGTCGTCACAAACAAAGCAAAAGCTGTTCAGAGAAAAAGCATAATCTCTTGGAGCCATAATACACAATTCAAACATGTGCACTAGCATTAAACGTTTGAGGGATGTAAACTGAATTTCAAGCATGAATACTTTATCATGTGTTACCACAGTAACTACTGTGGAGACATCTTAATAAACCAGTAAAGCCCCTAGACCTCAGCGTTCGCTTTGGTCGAATGGTTAAGTTACTGGACTTCAAACCTAAACATCGCAGGCTCGATCCTTGGTGGAATTCAACCTCCATATTGGAACAATTTCAGCCAACACTATCGCCAAACTACGATAGCCAAGTGCTGCGTACAGACATTCCGAATTAAATTTTCCCCTTTGATCACTACATTTTAGCAGATGTACAGGGTGCGCCAGAGAAACTTACTTTTTTGAAAGGGTAATAAAAGTACTTCAGTTATTGTTTCAATTCTTTTTTTTATTTGAGAATACAAAATTCCAATTGTTTTCGTATAGTTTTGAAAGTAACATCGGTTGAATTGCGACCCCCATTGCGCATACACTGATTAAGTTGATTTTTGAAGTTCGTGTCCACTCTTTGCAGCATATCAATCAGTATGTTGGCAGTGGCGTCGCGAATGTTGTTTTTGAGGTGAGCTATGGTCCGTGATCGATCGACATAAGCCAGGGATTTCAAAGTGAGCCACGTCACTGAAAAAAACCACCGCGTCTTCAGGCAGGTTATCAAGCAGCATTTCACAGGCATTTTGATGGGAAAAAATCGTGTTCAGTTCATTCTTGCCCAATAGCCAATTTATAGGGATGAAATGGAAGGTCTTGATGGAGAATTTGTCGAAGAGTGGTGTCAGAAATTCCCAGAGCAACTGCGTGTTTGCGAGCCAAACGCAGAACTGACTGCCTCACTCTTTTGATATTTTCCGGAGTTCTGGTGGTCCGTTGATGTCCAGTTCTGGGTTTAGGGACACTCCCGATATGAGTTAACCCACGACAGAATCAAATTACATCCAGAAAAGGTCTGTGAGAAGGAATTTTAAAGCATTGCGTAGCAACATGTGAGCGACCGTTAGAAAAGAAGCTTGGCCCTTTGTTTTCTAGAACAGAACATGATGGCAACTGATTAGAGGGCGAAACAAACTTGGGGATTTTCCCTTCCAGTTGTACCACATATCACCTATCTACCCACCTTACTCACCGCTCGGGAGTGTTTTTAAATAAGTTTATCTAGGGCACCCTGTTTAAATCGCAGTAGCTTTTTTTTTCGCCCCTCAAATTACTCGCATTATCTATTGTAGTTCTCTTGAAGGCCACTCTTAAATATTAATATTTAAATTTTAATTGGCTATTTATGTCTTGAGACAAGAATGTACAACTGATTTCATATTTAAAAAGTGAAATTTTATGTAGAAACTAAAAAATGAGGGTTGCAAATAAACCTGATCTAGTGGAATTTTTTACAACCAGTTAAGTTCTGTTTATCAATAGTAAAAATAATAAGCGGGGTTTTTTCTTGTTTAGACCTGTGTTATTAGCTGGCGAACCGGATCTGACCCTATGCACTAATATTTCTAAGAAGCGCCATCACCTGAAAAAGCCAAGTATTTATAGATAGAATCGATTGCCTTGTTTAACTATTACGTGCGAGCAAGCTTTTATAATTTGTCGAAAAATAGAGAGATCCGTCATGACATGACATCAGATCTTTTTTTTTAATACTTACGCCGCCGGATATTATTTCCGCTTTGTCACTCAATCGATTGATCTCCACACTAATTATCGAGGACTCGGTTTCTACATCAGATACTCTTGGAATTAATTTCCGATTGGTCTTTTTCCGCACTCTTTGATGAATACCTGTTCTTTTATGCACAGGGGAAATCTATCAAGACCAACTAATTAGTTTCGATTTATTAGTTTGTTATTGCAAATACTAGAGGTCGCTTCGGTCATTCTCGAAAATGCCAATAAGCTACTCGTTTTAAAAGGACATATATAATGTGTGTGTGTAATGACATTTAAACATTTAATTTAAATCCAAATTATTTGCTAATGTTTTATCTTGATTTTGCCCATATCAAAGCCAATCAAAAATATTCTCTTTTTTCCTGATCCGATTTCACGTTATCTACTTAATTAATTCAAGAAATGCGTTGCAAAGTTCTTTAGTCAGCGATTCCTACGGTGAAAGTGACAAAAGTTGCTGACCTAAACAAACAATTTTACAAAAAGATCCCTGTGCTTTTCCTGCTTTGAAAGTCACATGTTCAGAAATCCCTATGGGAATCCTAATCATATATTAGGATTGTAAAGAATATTTTCCCTGTCAATATGTGGTATAGAAAAAAAGTGGCAAAATTAGTTTCTGCCCTTTTTGTCACGTCTGCTTGTAAATATGCTGCCTGTCTCTGGAGGAAGAATTAAGCGAACTTAAAAATGAAAAGTCTTCTTCAATGTCCATCTGTATCCAATAATTCTAAATCTTAAAATACATAATATAAAACGTCTTTCCTTACAAATTATCAATATTATGCTACCAATCTTGCATTATTTTCGATGTCAAAAGACTTAATCAGCCTTTTTTATAATTGCTATATAGATAATTTCATTCTTTTGTATCATGGTATTTATGTATTCTATAGATTTAATCTGCCTTTTTTTATAATTGCTATATGGATAATTTCATTCTTTTGTACCATGGTATTACTCCATGGGTTCAATAGATTTAATCTGCCTTTTTTATAATTGCTATATGGATAATTTCATTCTTTTGTGCCATGGTATTACTCTATGTATTCAAAAGATTTAATCTGCCTTTTTTATAATTGCTATATGGATAATTTCATTCTTTTGTACCATGGTATTACTCCATGGGTTCAATAGATTTAATCTGCCTTTTTTATAATTGCTATATGGATAATTTCATTCTTTTGTGCCATGGTATTACTCTATGTATTCAAAAGATTTAATCAGCCTGTTTTATAATTGCTATATGGATAATTTCATTCTTTTGTACCATGGTATTACTCTATGTATTCAATAGATTTAATCAGTCTTTTTTATAATTGCTATATGGATAATTTCATTCTTTTGTGCCATGGTATTACTCTATGTATTCAA
>JAPMOQ010001678.1:0-26012 GCA_026543055.1 Argiope trifasciata | reverse complement strand
TGACATACACACACACAAAGACAAAATGACAAACACACACACACACGCGCACGCACGCACGCACGCACGCACATGGAGAGAAACATAGATACATACATACATACAGACAGCCAGAGGACATGTTTTTCTTGCGCGGAAGAACAAGTACTCTGGCGAGAAAAAGATGATCTGTCATCTGCTGTCGGATCAAGATTTAAGCTCTTGTACTGGCTCTGCAACAAAGCGCTCAGCACAAACTGATCCAGGTCATTCCAGCCCATGACGTCACATCTTCACGCTTCTTGTTCTGCGAAACATTGTTCCTTAAGCGAATCGCTTTTTAAAAATTTTTCTTTACCCTTCATGCGAATTGCTCGTTAAGTTGTAAAGTGCTCGTTATGCGAGATTTGGCTGTACTGTTAACACAACTACAGCCTTCCTAGCTCAGTAAATATTTTAGTTAATCATAGAAAAAGAAAGGTAAAAAAATCCTAAAAGCGTGATGGAACAATAATAAAATTTAGTAGCATCTCTGATACGATTTAAAAAGCTAATTGGGGAAGAGGAAGGATAAAACATCGTAACCATTGGCTCGAACAGTTATTAAAAAACGCCTTTTTCTTTCCATTAATTATTTTGGATAAATGATTCTTTTGATTAGAAAAAAGACATCGGAAGCTTATATCATTGTCTTATCTCAGAAACTCAATTTTTTTTATATATGCCAAGAGTAAGGCCGAATTGTGAAGGCTACGAAAGAGATTTCGGTGCAATGCCCACAAGTCCATTTCTTTTTCCCTCTGCAACATCCATCTAAGTGATAAATAACTGGCCGGAAAATCAACTTCTTCACCAATGACTGAGTCCCAACGGATCAATATGTTTATGGGTTCATTCTTTACTCATTTATTCTGCTTTAGATATCTCCCCCTGATAGGTCAGGAAATAAATTTCCCTTTTAATCAAACTCCCCCGGCGTAATTATGCTGGGTTTTCTTCACCAATAGTAAAAAAAAGTAACACCCTGGTTGCTTATATTTTATTAAAAAGAGAGAAAAAAATCTGATTTCTTCTTCGATTAATTCTGTTTCTGAACTTAATTTATGGAAATAAGCTACAGCTCTTTCCTTGGGAATGATAAGTATACAGTGGACGTTTTTTCTCCATCTTTTTAAATGAGATTTATATAACTTTTCATTTTTCAGAGTATTCGGAAGATGAGTTTATAGATTAAAATGCACCTTTTAAGGTTACGCGTGATCTATTTTGGGAAAGAATCTATGCAGTTACGGCTTCAGATATTTTGATTCTAGCATCTATATTTGCATATATTAAGTTTTATAAATACAGAAATAATTAAGAAGGCCCCATAATATGCGAAGAATTCTGGCCTTTAATGAAGTGTAACTTATCTTACCGTTTTATAGTTCATAGAATTTGCGTCTCGGAAAATAAAGTTAACCACTCTTCTGCGATGAAAATCGACAGATTTATGAAATTTGAAATTTCTTTTTTTAAAGTCAATCAAAGGCTTCTGGCTAATCTACCTTCTTGCAACCCCTTTATACCTTGGATGATCGAGGGAGCTGTCTAGTTGAAAATCTACCACTGATCTTGATGGATTTAGCGTATATCAGAACCGAATTATTCGCGCATTGTTTGGTAAATCCGATTTCAATGTTATAAATTTTTCGTAATGCTCCATCGTCAAATGATTGTGAATTTGTTTTGAAAAGAAATATATAAAGTAAAAAAATGAAAAAAAAAAAGATTTTAGATACTTCTTCCTTTAGCAAATAATATAAATTTGGACCTTACTGGCCTGAATAGTGAATATTTCAGATTTTTAAGTTGGAGGCCCTATGATCTAAAACAGATTCCAGAAATCTATAATAATAATAATAAAATAGATGTGAATCTAGTGCTCTTTAAATCAATCGTACTTCACTGCTCTGAATAGTATGGAGGTTTGCGTATATGTCTCAATTGTCATTCTAGTCATTTCTGACTTACGTTTGTTACATAAACATTTGTTAAATAAATTTCAGAAGACATTCAAATCTCTTCTGTTCAGCGTTAAAAGGCCACGGTGGCTTAGTGGTAAGATTTTGTCTTCAGGAGCGAAGGATTCCAAGTTCGAGAACCAATTCTCCTGAAGAATCATTGTGTAAACGGACCTGATGAAAATTATTTCCTTCAGCGTCACTTAACCTCTCTCAAGCATGCTGCGGAAGTTTGGAGAGGGTCTGGCCAAAAGCTCAGATACCATCCTCGCCATCAGTTCGCGGTTCAAAATTACCACGTCCGCCCCAAAATAGCCCTAATAATGCTCGAAAAAGTGTGACGGTAATATAACTGAACTCCATGTAAGAGTTTTTATTTAATACTCGCAGGTATCCGGCGCATTGCTGCCGCAGAAGAAATAATTTTGGAAATAACGTTCTGTACTTTAAAATAACTGTCTTGTTTAATTAGGAATGATATAAAGAATGGTATTTATTTTCGTATCGGAAATGAATACATTCCCTGAAATGAAATGGAATGATATAAAAAGAAGAAGCGTAAATAATATTAAATCAACTTTTTAAAACTTTATTATAACAGACTTTAAGGTTTGGTATTATTTTTGTTTTTCCATCTTCAGCAGAAAAACAAAACAAAACAACAACAACAACAACAAAAAAAAAAAAACAAATGCGAGAAAGAAGTATTCAAAGTTTCATCGCAATCGGATGAGAGGTACGGCACAGCATAAGAGACATACAGAAAAACATTCATTTTTATTTATATACATGTCTCACGGGACTAATTCGTAACGAAAATTTAAAGACCATTAAGTTATATGTAGTCTATACTTATAATAAAGCTCAATGTGTGTGTGTTGGCCCTCTACAGGCCAGACCATTGGACCTATAGCTACCAAATTTGGTACATGTATACCTTGGAGGTCGGGAATGTGCACCTCGGAGCCCCTTTTTCCACTTTTTAATTAGAATTTGGATTAATTAAAATTTAAGCGAAATTTCGACGATTTTCCGCTATAACTTCCGAAAATATTATCGCACAAACATGATTTTTACATCAATTTAAAGATTGAAAAAATTAGATTTCTAATGGTATTAGTGTATAACTTAAGCTTCTATTTTTAACGAATTTTTAAAGAAATATTTTAATCATGTTTTACAACAATATATTTCGGACAAAACAATAAAATTTAATCTGCACGAGCACGTCAAGGGGGAAAAAATTAGGTTTTATCAGCGTGTTGCCATCCTATTGACGGAAGTTCAAACTAAAAAAAACAACTATCATTGCAAATTAAATCTAAAGAAATGCAACTTTTAGCACGTGACTGGATAAAATAAGAGAAATATAATATGTGACATTTTCTAAAATAAATAATGAACGAGCAAAGGGGAAAAAATAGCTTTTATTAAACTGTTGAAATCATACTACAGAAGTTCAAATTAAAAAATAAATTAACTATGACTGCAAATTAAATAAAAAAAAATGTAACATTCACCAGGTGATTGGATGAAATTAAATAAATATTAAATGTTATGTTTTCTAAAAAAGAAATACAAGACAAAGGTTTCTATGATCGTTTGCAACATCTATATCATTAATTTAGTGAATCAGTGTTACGTGACTTTCGAAGTTTAAGTATATCTGGCAGAGAAATTATAAAGAGAGCAAGGCACATAAGTATTTAATTGAAAATCTTAGACCCCATTACTCTTGGCGAACCAGCTGGTCGCCAAAGGCGTCTAGTAGTATATAAAATTATATGTAGTTGAGCCAACTGTTTAACTAAATATGAAAGCGTAACACATTTGAATAAAATTGTCACAACACTTGCTATTTAAAGTGAAAATCGTAAATATCAACAGCCAACGCATGCTTGTTGAGCTCTTTATTTGGATGTGAAATTGATAGCTTTATTGTCTACATTCATCAAATTATTTTAATATCTGTAATAGTTACAATCATTGTAATTACTATAAATTGAAATATATGCTAGAAATCATGCATAATTATTAAAGGGAATAAAAAAAAAATTCTGTCTTACTGCTAAAACTTTGGTTTTAAAAATATATTTGAATATTAAGATTTCCAAAGATATATAAATTTTAATTTTTTTATAAAGGAATTTTATTGTAAACTAGCTGGAAGCCGGCGCATTGCTGCCGCCGAAAAAATATTCAATACAATCAATCAATAATTTGGAATGTTTCATAGAAGTAGGATGAACGGTACGACAATATATAAAATACGAAAAAACAAATATTTATTTTTATATATTAGATTTGTGTATTCGTTTAGAATTGCAAAACTTTGCGTTGTTTCAGAATGGTAACGAAAGAGTCATTCGTTTAATATTCGTTCAGAATTCTCAAGTTTAATTTTAGAAAGAGAAATTAAAATATTTTCTTTCAAAATGGGTTAAGTACAGAAAATATATTTATACCATAAAATCGTTAATCTAATACTATAATACGAGAAATGGTTGCCAAGTCGAAAATCGCCCCAGAATTAATAAACTCCGGTAAACTTGGGGGTCTGAGGTTTTTGGCCACGAGGAATCGATTGACGCCGGTTTTGAAGCGCTACGGTCGAGCAGTTCGGAGTTACAGATAGGATATTTTCAAACTTTATTAGTTCACCATAATGGCTACTTAAATTTTCAAGCGGTAACGTGCTGCCATCTATAGCCAATATGGCGAACTAATAAAGTTTTATGTTTATGTTGTTATAGGTTTATAATATGTTTCTTATGTATGTATGTATGTTTGGTTTTTCTAAATAAATTTGTCAAAAATATTGAACTTCAACACACTTCAATCTTTACCTTTACTTTACCTTTGTATAGAATAGTTCCCTTTCCAAACTCTAACTTTGTTTAGAATAGTTTACAATGGGGCACTTTAACCAGTTATCTTTTCACCAATGGTTTCACAAATTTTCTTATGGCATGTATTGTTTTGATAAATCACAATTGAAAATTTAAATCTTCGAGTTAGCTTCGATACCTGTTTTCTCCGAGCGGAACTCGGTCACCCGCTGGTATAGTTAAAACGATAATTTTTGGACCTTAAGATGGTTCAAAATTCTTTGTATTACAATATTTTTAGTGGTTACTGCGAAAAACGCTAAAATTTTATTAAAATTTAAAACCTCCAAGGTTGGTCTGCACGAAATTCTCTCGCATTATCTGTAATAAAGTAGTTCCTTGTGAGAATGACTTGCATGATATTTGCGTACTCTTTAGTACCTTTAACTTGGATTTAGCATTTCTACAGAATCTACTGTCTCCGAGGCAATTTATTTGGAGATTAATCCTTGGTAAATAAATGCGGTTGTGATTCGATTTTTAATTTTCTTTTTTAGATAATTGTACTATTTTTCATAACCATCCCCTATGTTTAACCAATAAGCTGACCAAGTTTCATCGCAATCGGATAAACGATTTGGGAAGGCATTAGAGACATACAGACAAACATTCATTTTTATTTATATAGATTATGACTAACACTTAAATTAGCCTATCTACCGATTCAGGCTTCGTTAATGTCTTCTGTCCATTTTGCTGAATCCAAAATATTAAGCCGTTAATCAAACTAGTTTATATCATTAAATCAAACTCTTTAATCAAAATTTTCAATTGTACGATAACCGCCGATATGCTTGACTTTACCGGGAATGAAATAATTTATGCAAAAGTATGCTTAATATTTTTACGATAGAAATACTTTAGTACAAAATATTATATTACACTCAATTATTTAACACTTTTAATAAAAATAGGAATGTAAAATACAATGAATAATTTATAAATTTAGGCAGTTTTTGAAAAGTAATAGAACAAGTCAAATGTTTTTTAATAAAAAATAGCTAATATTTTTTATAGCTTTTTACCTAAGTATGGCTCAATTTTATAAATTTATTAAGCTGCAACTAGCAAGCAAATGAATTCAAACGATTTAAATATCTGTAATTTTATTTAAAATGAATTCCCACCATAATCGAAAAAAAAAACCTATACATGAAAACCTGATTTTTAATAAATAACTATACATTTATTATTGAATCTGTTGTGAAATTTTCGCTAAAACCATCAAATGGTATATAATAATTCACGATTGCTATCATTCACAATAATTGTGAATTGCTGTGAATCATTAGGAATAGTAAATCCTAAATTTTGAGGAATGCCTGATCTATAGATTGGGTTTTTGCAGCTTGCAAAGTTCGAATTTTCATTCCATGGTTTTGAGTTGCTTCATAAATTTATTTGAGCAAAATATGGGGTTTATAGGACTTTAACACTCGGTTTACGGAAATTTCTTATATACCCACTTTTCTATACATGTCAACAGGATCCATGAACGGCAACATATATTTAAGGGAAAAAAACATTTAGAAGACAATATAATTTTAAACTGAGTAAAAAAACTAAAACATGAGATCTATTTATAGAAAGTTTTTATTTTTCAAAAATTTTAATACACATTTAAAAAATATTTTACAATAATTTCGCGCATCTTTTACGTAAATACGCAATTGTGTTTTTACACTTTCAGCAAACAATCTTTCCACTTATTTTACGAGTGTTATTGCTTCTGTTTCATTTACAAAAGCCAATTTGGCAACTCTTGCTTTCTTGCGAAGTACTAGGACATCATAATCCAAATTTTTGTATTTTTCCCTCTTTCCTTCTGCAAATTTATTGGAGAACTGAAATAGAAAGTTCTTCAGGATCGTGTTGATGTAATACATTCTTGCATAAGATCTATGCGTTTATTGCCACTAAATCTCAAATGTTGAAAAACACTTACAGAGGCCATTGAAAAGATGTTGCTTTGATGGTATATTTGATATGTCGTGTTGGCTGATTTGCTCTGGACATTACTGCAATTACTTTAAGCTCTATCTCACATGAGAAGGGGGCCATGGTGGCCTGGTGATAAGGTCTCGTCTTCGGAACCGGAGAGTTTCAGGTTTGAGACTCGATTCTACTGAAGAACCGTCATGTGAAGGGGTCTCTTGCACGTTAAATCTGTCAGGCCAAACGTCCTCCCACTGGTGTGGTGTGGTGCGGAGAGGGGGGTGCCAGTTCAGGTGTCGTCCTCGTCATCAAAACGTGGTTCAAAATGACGAGGTCCATCCCCAAATAGCCCTCGTGTTGATTTGAAACGGGACGTTAATATAACTAAACTAAACTGAACTCACACGGGAACTAGGCAGTTACATGAAGGTAAAATAAATATGAGTTTTCCTTGAAGAAGTTTGTGAAGAAATAAATTCAGACTTTCGTAGCCAAAAATAACTTTTTTAATTCAAAGAATTCGAAAGAAAAAATATATAAAAAGAAACATTATATTAAAGAAAAATTTGATGTTGCCAACATTTAAAAAAATATTAATTAAACAAACTCATCATTTACAATAAAATACCAAACGGCTTTTTAACATATTAAATATAAATGAGATAATCAAATTATTAGCATTTAACAAAAACTTTAAAGTAACATTAAAATAACGAGTAAAACAGATATTTCTCCCCTACACAGCTGTAGTGTTGGTGAAAGCGAGAGTGATCAAGATTCCATTTTTGTTCGCTTAAGGTGGGTTCACACGAATCTGATTATTACCCGCAATCGTTGCTCCTCTGCTGTTGTACAGGCATTGTCCTCGTGCGAACAGTTCAGACAACGGTTATTCCAACGGGACAATTATTTGCCATTGTCCTGTTGTGGTCTTGTGATTTTTTTCAAGTAAGCGTGATCTTCTATTGCGAGCAATAGTTAGCCTCGTGTGAACACACCTTTATAAATGTTTGTACGAAAGAGAGAAAAACCACCACTATGTCGATTCCAAACTTTATATTACACAGACTTTATCTTGTATTATATTATTGATTTCTGGCTATGTTTGTTACTGATTTTTAAAGCTATTTACGATCGCGTCAGATTGACAGACATTCGTACAGATAAGTATACCTCATAGAGATTTACAATATTTTTAAATATTTCGTTTGAAGATAATAAATTAATATATATTTTCCTCTTTCAACTGATAAAAGTCAATAAAAATGAGAATTTTGTTTGTAATTTTCCTTACAATATTTGAAACGTTTCAAAATAACGCATATCCTCCAAACATACATATCTTATTTGCATGTCTTTAAAAAATAAGCGTCGAAAAGAACATTCTATTAATGTATAATCTAATACTATAATACGAGGAATGGTTGCCAAGTCGAAAATTGCCCCAGAATTAATTAACTCCGGTAAACTTGGGGGTCTGGGGTTTTTGGCCACGAGGAATCGATTGGCGCTGGTTTTGAAGCGCTACGGTCGAGCAGTTCGGAGTTACAGATAGGATATTATCAAACTTTATTAGTTCGCCATAATGGCTACTTAAATTTTCAAGTGGTAACGTGCTGCCATCTATAGCCAATATGGCGAACTAATAAAGTTTTATGTTTATGCTGTTATAGGTTTATAATATGTTTCTTATGTATGTATATATGTTTGGTTTTTCTAAATAAATTTGTCAAAAATATTGAACTTCAACACACTTTAATCTTTACCTTTACTTTACCTTTGTATAGAATAGTTCCCTTTCCAAACTCTAACTTTGTTTAGAATAGTTTACAATGGTGCACTTTAACCGGTTATCTTTTCACCAATGGTTTCACAAATTTTCTTATGACATGTATTGTTTTGATAAATCACAATTGAAAATTTAAATCTTCGAGTTAGCTTCGATACCTGTTTTCTCCGAGCGGAGCTCGGTCACCCGCCGGTTTTTCAAAATACAAGATATTTCGAACACTGTAAGCAAAATTAAATTCCTCGCATTGACATGCAAAATTACGAAATTTGAATTGATTTAAAACGAATTTTGAATTAAAGAAGTTTTAACAATAATTTTATTTCATTGGAAATGCGAATTTGAATGGGGAATATTTTGTTTTCTTTCGAATTACGACTTTAATCCTGCTTTTATGAAATGAATAAAATTAGACAATTGAAGCATTTGCTATTATGATAGAATGCATTATTCCTACTGTAAAAAGGCTTTTGTCAACATGAAATGAATCCTAAATTTATCAAATTTTCTCGGCACGTGTTTGTACACAGCTTTTAAAACGAAGGGTTTTATTGTGAACATTTATACAAATCAAATGCCCCTTATTGAAATGTGGACAAAAGGTGTGAGAATAGAATAAGTTCTCTTCATTATTTTAATGGAAAAGATGTTCAAATTTCATTTATAATCTAATCACGTTGTCTTCCAAATGTATTGTTCCATTTAAATAGAACTACTTGAATTTGCATGAATTTATAATAATAAAAGACTAGTTTTTTTTTAAAAAAAAATCGGTAAATAAAAAGGCAAATAAAATTTGGAAATGCACTTTTTAAATGTTACATGGGATTTTTGCTGATTATGTATAATTTTTCAATCAAAAATGTGAAAATTTATCAAGAGAAATGTTCCGAAAAATTCATAATTTTAGATTTATGAGCATTCTATACAAATCGTCATTTTTTTCTTATACAAAAGGTTAAGTAACATAAATTTCAACAAAAATTCGATTCGCCATATTTTATTCCTGCGGGGTCTGTCTTCAGCACTCATTTTTGGACTTTTAATTTTCTGTTGTTCTATAAGCAACACAGCAAACAAAGTTACATATATGAAATTTGGAATGTCGCCATTTCTCTGAATTCATAGATTTTTCTCAAATTTCTGGAAATAATAAATCTGTCAGCTCTTCCATTTTTGTATTTTGGAACAAAATAACCGAAACCAGCTGTAGTGGTCTCCTCCAAACTTTCTCTCCCATATTGTAAAAAGTTATCTCAGAGAATTTTTATATGGATTTGATATACAATTGTTTTCACGGATCATTAACCTCTGGAGTGAATTAATATTCTTACGAATCTAGTATAGTATGACCCTTGGCGGGAGTGTTTTGGCTGTTAATCCTTGGCGAGACTTTTTTTTGGGGGTTAATCCTTGTCATGATGTTAATGGTAATCGAGTTCCTGCCGACTGATTAAAACCAAAAGTAGACACAGAACAACAGTTGAGCTCATAATGCTATACTAAATTTCATAATTTAATTCATTGCGTTTTTAAGTTATCGCGTTTATATGATTCGGAAAGTGCAGATCAGCTGACAGTCAATTGTTGTTGAATTCGGCTAAAAATTTGATTAGTGCTTACACCATTGATGGGGAAACTACGGCCCGCGGAAAGGTTTAATCCGGCCCGTTTAAGAGTGCCGTCGTGAGAATGTTTGAACCCATTCTTACTTCGTAATGTGACGACCCGCATAAAAATTACAGAAGAACTTGCAGGGCTGCAGTCAATGAAAGGAACAACGACGGGCGCCGATATATTTTGTGAATTTGAAAATCGCATCGATAAAATGCGTTTACCTATTGATAAGTTATGTAATGTAACTATAGATGGTGCTCCTAATATGGTTGGAATCAATCAAGGATTTGTTGGGAAATTTAATTCTAAGTATCCGGAAAAGGATGTTTTTTTTTGCATTGCCTTTATATCAGGATGCTCTCTGTAAATCGGCTTTAGATATTGACCATATACTTAATATTGTTGTAACTTTTCATACAGTATCATTACAAGAATTTTATAAAAAATTAAGTCCAGATAATTTCCCAAATCTAATTACTCATGCAATGAAGATAATGACAATGTTCGGCTCATCTTATATATGCGAACAAATCTTTTCAACAATGAAGCTTAGGAAAACTTCTTTAAGAAACAGAATTACAGATGAGCACCTTTCATCAGTTTTAAGAATTTCTGCTTCACAAATGGAACCGGACTATGATGAAATTTTGATAAAACAGTCTCAATTTCATTTTTCTCATGCACCAGTAATGACACCAGAAAATAAAGTGATAATACTTCACATCAAGAACTACACTAAATTCATTTTATATTTTGTGCTTATAATTTTCTTACCTTTTGCTTTTTTACTATTAAAATAATAAGTGTATGTAATAATATATGTATATGCTTATAGAACCACATAAATTTTTTAAAGATTAAGCATTATTCTTTGGCCCGCTACGATCGTCTAGTTATTACAAATGGCCCGTTTTAAAAAAAGTTTCCCCACCACTGGCTTACACTGTAGATATTAATTCTGTGTCAAAACTTTCCTATATAGATCTTTGTCTTTTAGTTATCAAATTAACTTATATTCGAACAGCTGCACAAAGAGACTTTCTCCGAATGGATTTGCTCAAAATTTGATAGAAATTTACAGATTTGATATAAAGTCAGTACTTCAAATTTCACCCGTCTACTTTAAAACGTTTGAGTATCTTTTTAACAGACAGACGGACATTCTCAAAAAACATTTTAAGTCAATGAAGAAGTATGTGAACAGCATGAGTTTACAGATTTTTATTATTAGTGTCGTATATGGGTTTTTTCTGCTTCGTTATACTGTCACGAAGAATCAAACACACCTTCAGCTTTTAAATAGCAAACAAGTTTATTGAAGGAAAGGAACGACTTGCAACTTTACAAGGTCGAGAAATTGCCCACTACTAGTGGGTATCGGCTTTTATACAGGAACAGAATATTCTAGAAACAATTAATTTACATAATAAATAAAGGTCTAGAATGTTAGAGAACATAAGGAAACAATAACTAAGGAAACAAACTAAAAATTCATACTTTGGATATAACAGCCATGGCGAGCATCGAACGCGCAAACTCTGAGTTTGGACGTTGATCACTAAGCCACTGAGCTCGTGGTAAACTATCTTTATGCGGCAATATAGAGGAAAAAATTCAAAAATGATTTGAGTATCTTATTTTAGACCATTTGATCCAAAATAAGATACAGAACTATATTCTTAGTTACAAGACCACATATAAAATTTCATCGCTTTGCATGAGATTGGCATATAATAGTTACAAAATATTAATCTTTGATGTGAATTTGGTATTTTTACTAAATTTATGGTGTCATATTTGGCGATGAATTCCTAGGATTCCTAGGATTTATATTGGACTTGCTTTTTTTTTCAACAGAATAAATTCAAAATTTGATGCAGAACTGCAACAATTGTTGAGACAAAATCACATTCTAAATTTTACATATTTATCGCATTTTCATAATTTTAAAAATAGAAATTGACAAACACACAACTCTGACGGATTTGGTTAATGAACAGAGCAAAATGAGATTTAGATTTTAAAACGGTGTATTGTATTTTATTCATTCTAGATCTTTTCGTTTTGTATTCATAATGTGCTGTTCTATTCGAACAGCCAGACGAGAGATGCAAATGATAGCGTTCTTTAAATTGAGTGATATCATAATATGAAAAAAAAAAGAAAATATTATGTAAGAATACGATCCGTGTAGATTTTCTTCTCAAAATACCATTAAAGCACGCGCTGATATAAGTCGAATAATGATCTTAATTTGTTGATGGAATTACATCTTTATCTGGTTTGTTTATTTTGGTTGATGTCTGTCAACTTCCCTATCAAATGAACTGAGATGCAGATGCATTAATAGAGGAGTCATTAAAGATTTGTAATTTAATAAGTATTTTCTTAGGAAATAAGATATGGAGGGTTTCCTGTTTAGCTTATAAACGGCCGCCCAAGTTTCCGGTATATTTAAAAGATTACTGTGTGATGTTTTGTCCTTGATCTTCATATTTTCTACACAATTTGATAATACCGATATTTTTAAGTATTTTTTTAAACTTTTTTACATGGAATCTGTAAATAGTAAATAATATAAATAACAACAAATTCTGACCACGAGAGTTTGATGAATTTCTTCATTTTCAACTTCGCTAAATAAAAAAAAATATTAATTTTTTATTCTGTTTACATTAAATGTGAATTAGATAACTCGAAAATAGAAAGAGATGGATGTAAGGAACCTGTTAAATAGTGACTTTGACAAAAGAATAGATCTATAAAGATTTCCTACTAATCTAATACTATAATACGAGGAATGGTTGCCAAGTCGAAAATTGCCATAGAATTAATAAACTGGGGGGTCTGCGGTTTTTGGCCACGAGGAATCGATTGGCGCCGGTTTTGAAGCGCTACGGTCGAGCAGTTTGGAGTTACAGATAGGATATTTTCAAACTTTATTAGTTCGCCATAATGGCTACTTAAATTTTCAAGCGGTAACGTGCTGCCATCTATAGCCAATATGGCGAACAAATAAAGTTTTATGTTTATGCTGTTATAGGTTTATAATACGTTTCTTATGTATGTATATATGTTTGGTTTTTCTAAATAAATTTGTCAAAAGCATTGAACTTCAACACACTTCAATCTTTAGCTTTGTATAGAATTGTTCCCTTTCCAAACTCTAACTTTGTTTAGAATAGTTTACAATGGTGCATTTTAACCGGTTATCTTTTCACCAATGGTTTCACAAATTTTCTTATGGCATGTATTGTTTTGATGAATCACAATTGAAAATTTAAATCTTCGAGTTAGCTTCGATACCTGTTTTCTCCGAGCGGAGCTCGGTCACCCGCTGGTCACGTTAAAGTGGAAACTTTCATGTATTTATATCGTTTAAAAGATGTTAATTATATGACTTGTATATCTATGTCTTTCAAAGGAATGCGATGCGCATTTGTGAAGCTTTATTTGAGGTATATCTATCATACTTTCTACCATGAAATTTGAAATTTAATGTTACGACATATATTTAATGACGTATAGTTTCAGGCAATTTTTTTTACATGATCAGCTTTTCATAGATTGATCTTTCCGAAATTTTCTAGCATACCATTAAACTTGTGATGTCAAAATGCCTTGCGTAACATTGGCTTACAGTAGTTGCGAAATATTAACTTTTGGCGTAAATTAAGTCTTTGTAATGAATCTATCTTGTCAGTTTTGGTGATAATACGTGGCGATTATTCCCTGGTATGTGGTTAGTTGTATTCCAATATCCTAGTTGTATTTTAGACGCATTTACCTCTGCCGATCGAAACCAAAATGTGACTCAAAACTGCATTTGTAGTCCAAAAATATCATATGAAGTTTAATATATTTAAATAATTGTGTTTTTAAATCAATGTGATCGCGTGTTTTTGAAATTATAGAGCGTCAGACACAATCTCTAGTTGGATTCGTCTCAAAATTTGGGAAGTGTACACACTATACAGACTGATGTGATTTTATAGTGTGGACACTATCTAGCTTTTTGTATTTTGTAATTATTGTATAAGATTATGTGCAAACAGCCAGGCAGACTTCCTTTTGATAGATTTTACTCAAAATTTGATAGATACCTATAGATTTAAAAGATCGTATACCAGATTTCATTCTTCTAGTTCAGAGCGGGAATTTTCTTTCTCATGGATAGACGGAAATTTACGAAGAATGTGTTTTTCGAACTCGGTGAGATCCAGAAAGAGGAGATTTGGACATTTTGAATCCTCGAGTTTGAATATTTTGACAGTACTATACCTTTTCTATGCTACAAACATGAGAAATTAAAAATCAGCATCATCAAAGGCAACAATCAGTTGCTTTAAATAAGTTGGTTTTGGGCTCTAATTTACTGAATTTTGAGTCTCGAAACTATAAAGAGTATACATTTTGTTTCTTTAATCTTATACTATAATACGAGGAATGGTTGTCAAGTCGAAAATCGCCCCAGAATTAATAAACTCCGGTAAACTTGGGGGTCTGGGGTTTTTGGCCACGAGGAATCGATTGGCGCCGGTTTTGAAGCGCTACGGTCAAGCAGTTCGGAGTTACAGATAGGATATTTTCAAACTTTATTAGTTCGCCATTTTGGCTAATAGGTTTCAAGCGGTAACGTGCTGCCATCTATAGCCAATATGGCGAACTAATAAAGTTTTATGTTTATGCTGTTATAGGTTTATAATATCTTTCTTATGTATGTATATATGTTTGGTTTTTCTAAATAAATTTGTCAAAAATATTGAATTTCAACACATTTTAATCTTTACCTTTACTTTCCCTTTGTATAGAATAGTTCCCTTTCCAAACTAACTTTGTTTAGAATAGTTTACAATGGTGCACTTTAACCGGTTATCTTTTCACCAATGGTTTCACAAATTTTCTTATGGCATGTATTGTTTTGATAAATCACAATTGAAAATTTAAATCTTCGAGTTAGCTTCAATGCCTGTTTTCTCCGAGCGAAGCTTGGTCACCTGCTGGTTTTATAAAAAAACCAAAATTAGGAACAAGGAAAATTATTTTAATAAAATTCAAATTCTTATAGCATTGTTAGCTGCGAATTTCACACTTTCATTTTCTCTTTATCTTTTATAAAGTTTCAATTTTCCATTATCTTTTGTATTCATTGTCTGTTGTTCGTTTGATATATTTCTTGTAAGAATGCTGTAAATTGAAATAGTTCTCACGGCACGACTTTTAAAATTTCTTCACTTTTTTCCTTCTGGATATAGTTGTCTATAACTCAAACAGAACTTTCACTGTATTTTTGAAAATTTTTTGACTTTTATTTATTTATTATTTTTGTTTTCAGAGACCCAGCAAGAATACTTAATTTTTTTTTGCTAATTTTTGAGATGGTTGAAGTATTCCTTCAGAATTTTTTTTGGGAATAAAGAAAAACCTAATTGTGCCATAGTTGAGTTTTGAGAATTTTTGATTCAAAGTATGTATTCGCTTATATGTAAGAATCGAATACTTATTTGGTGAAATTTACATAGAGAAGTACCCACCCGTTTTCTAGCATAATTCTTGTTTTATAATCTCAAAATTCATTTTTTTATGATAAGTGCTTTTCTTACTCTCTAGAAGGTAAATAGAACAGGGATAGAGAATAGAAAAAGAAAGCCATGCAATTCGTTGAACTATCTATTGCAAAAGGTTTCTCTACGCCTCTTTCGATGTTCCTATATTTTAACATCAGTATACAAATTCTCTAATATACTGAAGAATAACGAACAGAGCAAATAAGTTAAGCTATATGCTAAGTGCGCACACAGAATGTTGCCTGCCCAATTCTGCCTTTTGCAGTTCTCGAGTATCCGTATACTCAAGGCCTGCCATCTGGAAGGTGAGGCGCGTACTATGTGTTACTATTTTGGCGATAGGTAGGATCGAACCTGGGACCTTACGGATGGTAGCCAGATGGCATGACCACAAGACTATAAGTGATCACTCCGTCTTGAGGATGTTATCTGGCTTATAAAGCTTCCACTACAATACTTCCCCTTCAGTGAGAGGTGAGACGAACGATATTTTTTTGTTTCTGTTTTAGTAGTGATTTATTGGCTGTTGAATTTTTTTCTAATGCGTCTTACCCATTTTTCTTTTTGGCTGATTATTTATCAGCGTTATTTTTACTCTTTATTTATTGGCTGATTATTTATCGCCAATTTTTTATTTTGCTGGTAATTTATCAGCCTTTTTTTATTTGCTGATTATTTATCAGCTTGATTCATTTTTATTTGGCTGATTATTTATTGCCATTTTTTTTAATCGGCTGATTATTTATCGCCGTTTTTTATTTGCTGATTATTTATAAGTCTTTTTTTTGATGATTATTTATCAGCTTGATTCATTTTTATTTGGCTTATTATTTATCGCCATTTTTTTAATCGGCTGATTATTTATCGCCGTTTTATTTTTTTAAATTTTTTCGGGTAGAGGGCGCTACAACAGCTGAATGAAGGTTGGTTTTTTTGTTTTTTAGTTTTTATTTTCAACGTCCTAGATCACCAATGTTGCTATTGGCGATAGCTAGGATCGAACCTGGGTCCTTATGGATGGTAGCCAGATGACATGACCACAAGACTAAAAGTGATCACTCCGTCTTGAGTATGTTATCTGGCTTATAAAGCTTCCACTACATATGCACTCAGGTCCCTCGAGTGAGGGGGATCCCATCATGATTAAGAATTAAAACAGTGTTCTGAACAATAATAATGTTACACATACTAAAAGTCTACAAGCTTTTTTCCATGTGGCTGGTTGAACATCGACTGACGCCTTTATCAAACAAATATAGCAGTGATATCTATAAAAAATGAGGGAAAAGTACATCTATGAATAAGGAAATCCCTATCAGACATGTTAAGACAGAGCAGCGTGCCTGGCTCCCAGAAGTCGAGGCTAAGGCTGGGTTCAAATGGACTTGTAAATCCCCAGCTATCTACTTTTGTTTATATTTAATGTAATATTTTTACAGTCCTTTACATTGCCAGTTACTAAATATAATAAATGCCGAATCCTCTTCCATCAGCTTATAAGGAAATAAAAAATTATCTTTGGTCAAGAAAATGGGTATGATACTTAAAAGCTCTTGCTGTACTAAGAATCGAAAATGAAATTGGAAAAATTGTCATTTTCCTGGAGTAATTAATAGCAAAAACAAAATGACGCATTATTAAATAAATATGCAAATGTTCATTTTTTTTTCCTTTGCCAAATTTTTATGAGTTATAAAAAATCATTGGCATTTTTACAAGATTATAACATAATAAAAAATTAAAATAAAATCACCCATTAAAAATTAAATTGAGTTGACAACGTGAAATTAAATTGATCAATTCATTAAAAACTAGAACCTGCTTAACCCCCCCCCCCCCTAAAATTTTATTTCTCTACTCGAAGATCTAGCACAAAACTTTCATTATATAAATTCGAAAATCCAAATTTAAACTCTTCCACCGCTTTATTTCTCCATTTTCGGAAATTCTAGAATTTTTACTCCCATCAATAACAAACGCCATTCAATCGATATCGATTCTCAATTATTATGATTAAGTCGCACACACAGGCAACGCCTTCGTGGCATTTAAGAAATTATTTCCACTTTCTGTTGCTGCAGCAGTGACTCTCTGGCCCGCTGAGTGAAAGCAATTACTCAAGAAGCACGCGCCCGGTGACAGCAATTATGCAAGCCGAAAAGACCTCTCGTTAGACGAAAGAGGGGACTTGCAAATTCGGAGGGATTCCGTGAGCTCTGATGCGGCTATTAAAAGAACAATTAGAGTTCCTTCCATCGTTCACTGTTAAAAATTGTAAAAAGTTTTGAAGGGGTGAAGTTGTTGACGGGCTGAATAAGAGATGATTATTTCGTAGCCTCACCCTGTTGTTATAGTAACAAGACTCCGACGATGAAGCGGTTAAAATGTCTCATTTACGTCACTTTAAAAAGGTCTTGCTTGCCTTCAAAAAGGTTAATTGAATAAACTGAATTTTGAAAATATAGCAATGCCTCAAATATATATAACAAATCCTGTTGGCTAGTTGGTAGATGAAAGTAGATATCATAATTTACTTTCACGTATACGTAGTATAGAGAAAGTAGAGTAAGCGTACAAAAAAGTAAAAAACTCGTGATCAAAAAATGTAGGTATGCATCAAATATATAAAAAAAATTCTGTTGGCTAGTTGGTAGATGAAAGTAGATATCATAATTTACTTTCACGTATACGTAGTATAGAGAAAGTAGAGTAAACGCAGAAAATTGTAAAAAATTTGGGATTTAAAAAATATAGGTATGCATCAAATATATAAAAGAAATTCTATAGAAAGTATTCTCTATACTACGTATGTGAAAAAGTGAATTATGAGATCTACTTTCATCTACCAACTAGCCAACAGTTTCTTTTGTACGTTTATACCTAACGCAGAAAATCGTAGAAAACTCGTGATTCAAAAAATGTAGATAAGCATCAAATATATGAAAGAAAATTCTCTTGGTTTGTGGATAGATGAAAACAGATCTCATAATTCGCACATGTAATATATAGAAGGTAGAGTAGACGTGGAAAATCGTAGAAAATTCGTGATTTTGACCAATCTTCCCGTTTTCGATCACCTTAAGTTCGATTAATGCATTTTTGGGCAAGGCATTTGTTTGTGACAAGGATAACTCAAACGCGAAGGCGAAGAAATCTAGACGAAGAAATTGGGCATGCGATCTTAATGCTACATTTGAGAAGTTTTCAGATTTTGAGAAAATTCTGCTCAAAACAAGTTATCTGTTCCCTAGTTATTCGAATATAATTTAACACGATAACTCAAAAATGTAGAGATTTAAGCTGATAAAATTCGATACACAGAATTAATATCTAGAGTCTAGAAACTTACGAAAGTTTGTGCCAAATACATCAAAGGGTTTCCGTCTGTCAATGCGTATTTTAGAAACGTGTAAGCACAATAACTCAAAGTCGCAATGACTTAACCCTTCATTTGACTAAGTGCGCTACAACGAACAATCAAATAAATAAAATCTGGTGGGTTTACGAAAACTTCTATACGGCTTAAATATCTAACAAAAACTTTAAAATATATTTCTATTGCGGCAAAAAAAATAAAATTCATTTTTTGGCAACACTGTATCTGTAAGTTTGAGACAAATATTTGAAAAAACATCTTGTCAAATTAAGGGTTTAATATATCAAATTTGGTATGGGAATTTGTGGTTGCAAGTGTCAAGTTTTTATTTCAATCGATTGTGGAAAAATGCATCTGAAACACTAATGTGATTTTCAGGTACTATTGACCACATGCCAGGCATCAATCACCAGATAACTCGCCAGCGATGACATGACAGATTTAGTAAAAATGCTTAATTCGCATTAAAAGTTAATATTTCGTTATTATTGTACGTTAGTGATATGAAAGGCATTCTTTGTGATAACACCTTTAATAGAAATTATGCGAAGCAATTTAGGGAAGAGCACTCCTTCTGTTTTGGAAATATAAGGGAAGTAAACTACCCTTTCAGAGAGTTTCCTTTAAGCTCATAAGACATGGGACTAAGATGACTAGAAAGGGGAGAGATGCCAAGTTCATTTCAAAATGTTTCAAAATAAGTTAAGATTGAAATTGTTTTCTCATCTCATAACTTTTATGAAATTTCAAACATTGAATAATTGTCAGTTCAATACCTAGTTTGTTAGAATGAAATAATAATTCATTGAATTTGGATTATCTTTTATTCTTATTTATAAAGAAACTCTTTCCCTTTGAAATTGAATGGAATGAACCGAACTCGAATGTTTTAAATATTACCTTATAAATCCAGTCAGGATTATTCAACTGTTGCATACGCCAGGTAAAGCGTTTATATTTCAGGGGATTTTTCAATGACTTTGCTTTTAAATAATTGTTTTAGATATAAAAATATAGATCCTAAATTTAAATATTTCTATCAACTACCTTAAAATGCGTCACATGTGCTGCTTTTATCGTGAAAAGAGTTCTACATCCATTCGGTGAAAGAACATCACAAGACATTAACAGAGTGTGAGTCAGCACGGCTACACCAGGATGGAGTGTAAAATGAAGCTGCCCGCAATCCAAAAGTCTCTTCTCCTTCAAAGAAAAAATCCCATATTTTATATCTGTCCAATCTCTCTTACCTCCCACTGGTCCAGGCCGCGGTGGCCTGGTGGTAAGGTCTTGACTTTGAAACCGGAGGGTTTCAGGTTCGAACCTCGATTCCATCGAAGAGCCATCGTGTGAGGGAGTCTCTTGCACGTTAAATCCGTCGGGGCCCTACGTACTCCCACTGGTGTGGTGTGGAGAGTGGGGGGTGCCAGCTCTGGTGTTTCCCTCTATATCTGATCGTGATTCAAAATGACGAAGCCCGTCACCAAGTAACCCTAATGTTGCTTTACAACGGAACGTTAACATACAACTAAACTGAATCCCAATGGTTCATTTTAGCTCTATATCTCCCAATAGTCTCTTCAGAAGTCTTGCCCTCATTTGTGACTCTAGTTTGGCGTGGGAATGATTATCCATGATGCGTCCTCGTAACTGACCGTTCTGGTATACGTGCTATGGTGACAACTTAATAAGCCAGTAACTGCCACTAAACATCAGTAGTCACTTTTGCAAAGTGGATAAGTTACTCGACTGCAAATCGGAGGATCACAGGTTCGATCCTTGGCGGAATTCAACTTGCATATTGGCAAAATTTCGCCAATACATTCGCCAAACGTGCCAATGATAATCTCCTTACAATGGGAAAATATTTGGCATTCAGGTGAGTAGACATTCCTTTCCTTTGAAGATCTGACAAATTGCTATCAAACAATGAACTCCACGTGTGGTCCTGCAGCTGAGAACTAATGACCAGATGTGCTGACACTCGATGATAAGAAGATCTCCCATCTAGCAATCTGGAGGCATTTGACAATTGAGAGTCTTAACAGGTAGTGAATAACTGGCTAGAAATGCCGCTACTCAAACATGGGAAAAGTGAGCGTTACAACAAGGATCAAAAGCAGAACACGTATGTTTACATCACAGCACAAGAATAAAGTGTTAAATTCTATTCTTAGTGTTTTGATTCAAAGAGTCTGATAGGGATTTTGATGACACGTGCTGTTTTAGAAAAGGGAATCTCGGGTATCTTAGAAAGGAATGCAGAGGTGTTAGAGATTTAATCTTTTCATTTGTATCGTGGGAACTGCATAATCAACTATTTCTTAGAGAGCGCGTTAGAAATAAATGAACAAGAGGTATTTGGATCAGAAAAAAAATTAGAATAAAGTAACAAGTACTAATTTAAGATAAAAAATTAAAATTAAAATTAGCATATATATGCATAATATAACTGTTTATTTATATTCTATATACAACTATTGTTTTCAAATACTTTCATGCAATTATGCATCTATAAGTTATAATTCAGTGCTTAAAAATCCTAGGAATATTTAAGACAAGGAAAAGGGGGATTTTCATACAATTTCTATGTTTAAAGAATACTGCTGATATCTCTGAATGTTTCCTTCGTTTTAAATTAAAAATTTATAATTTTAAAAACAATTAACTTCAATTTATTTCTTCATTCTTCCATTGAATCAAATTATATCATTCGCAGATTGCATTTAATATGCAGTTTGATTTGATTTTGAGTGCTTGATTCCAATTATGTATAAATTGCAATCCTTCCTGTAATAAAGAAAAATACGAAAATTAATAATAATGAAAAAGTGCTGATTTTAGAATGATTCCAGCGATTAATTAATAACTGTTGAGATTCCTGTGCAATTTCATTAATTTTCTTCTGAATAATATTAATAAGTAACACGCTTTACGTATCTCTTCGTTCTTCGATTGCGTAAAATTATTTCATTTACAGGCACCTGAAATCATTTATTATTGTTTGTATTAGAATGCAGCTGTGATATTATTAGAACTCTCAAGCAAAATTAATTAATAGTGAACGGAATATTTCATCGATAACACAGAAAAAGAAAGCTTCACCAAACGATTCTGTTTTTCCTGCTCAATTCTATTTTCTGTAGCTAACTACCAAAAGAGCGTTTTTGGGAGAAGCTGAAAAAATAAATGAAGACTCAGAAATCGGAATAAATCTTGGGAAATGTTTTTCCATCTCTCAGATTAGTTATGAAAACAAAGAAAATTATCCACATGGCGCGTACATTGAACAGGATTTAAAATTCACAACTGCATTTTCTGATTTGTAATATGTTTCAAAAACCTTTAATTTTTATAAAAGAGATCCTTGTATACAAGAAATAAATAAAATCTCAAATTTCCTTCCTTTTTAGAACAGAATTTTAGAATTTGTTAAATACAATCTCATTATGTTTCTAAGATTTTATTGTTGAACAAATATAATACTTTGTGAGGCATTATGGGAGCCATTTTTGAATAATAACCTGATGTTACGAAGATTGGGAAACGATATTGCTTTTTTAGGAAAAGTAATCCTCCTTGCAATTGATCTCTCAGTCTATAGTAAGAATTTTTAATAAAACGGCGGCTTGCCAAGTTTTCATTTTATAAACCAATTTCTGCTCTTCATATTTTCGTTTCTCCAATGAGTGCGTAGATAAATATTAATCTAATTCCCGAAGGGTTTAGTGGAGGCTTACTATATACATTAAAATGTCTTTTCCTTATAAGATGAGTTTCTATTATTCTAATTTTTCTACTTTATTTTTAAATTGAAAAATATATATTTATAAATCCATCTAACTAAAACACATTTCAGAAAATGTAAAACTTAATAAACATTTATAGAATTTATAGCCGAACTGTGAAATAATGTAATAAGTTTATGAAATAATGGTTTAAAACATAAATTTTTAAAAATATAAAAAATAGTACCTCCTCCCCCCCTTCCTTAAAAAATTAAAGAATTATCCTAGAATATGTATATAATCATGAGCCACTAGCATTATATAAAAACATGTCAAGGATTACCAAATGCGATACAATATTTATTCAAACTTTTGATTCAAATATCTGAATTTCTCATATTACTGAATCGATACTTAACTAAAAAAAATTTTTGAATGGAAAATTAATTTTGTATTATATTATTGGAATGGTAATTCGAGTTTGTTATAGTTATATTAGCGTCCAGTTGTAAAGCAACACTGGGGCTAATTTGGGGACGGACCTCGTTATTTTGAGCCACAGTCAGATGACGAGGACGACACCTGAGCTGGTACCCCCCTCTCCACACTACACCAGCAGGAAGATGTTTGAACTGTCCGATTTTAAGTGCAAGAGACCCCTCTCACACAACGGTTCTTCAGTGGAATCGAGTCTCGAACCTGAAACCCTCCGGTTCCGCAGCCGAGACCTTACCACCAGGCCGCCGCGGCCTGAATGGTAATTTGGATTTCAATAATATAGATATACAGAGAGTGATAAAGATATCAATATGGATTAAAACAAATGGCTACTAATTTCTTGAGTAATGGAAAACGAACATTCAAGAATTAAGGGAAGTTTCATGAAGAGGAATCGGATATTTATATGTCCGAGTTCATGAATTTATTTTATGTAATAAAAGTGTGAAATAACCTTCCTTTACTGAAAAAAATATGTTCATAAAAAATCCTCAAGCTTCCAGAAACATTCTTGCATACTCCCAAATAAATGCACTTGTAAATTATTTATTTTATATTATTGGTAGAAAAAATAGATGGGGGAATAATTAGTATTGACAATTTTTTTATGTGGCATTCAGGAACAGATAAAAATTTAGCTCAGTGTGGAAAAATGACAGATAATTTTAAATTTCCCATTGGCAAGTTGATATAGAAAGCAATTTGATAAGTAATAAAAGAATCTGAGTGAGCAATCTTTTTATAGTCTAACAAAATAAAGTTGATGATTTGAAATATTCTGAAATTCAAATTGCCTTAAAATTACGTAGGAATTAAGAGTATTTATAATAAAATTATTTGATTTGAATCGAATAACCAAAGATACCAGAAGGAAAGAAAATTTAGCACTAAAAAGATTTTTTTTTTGTATATTTAAATGAAATACAAAATTGAGAAATGTTGCTTACAAAGTGCAATTAAAGAAATGGGAAAAAAATTCAGAAACATTACTAGAAAAAGCCGAATTGGCAAATGATGTCAACTGAGCTGATTTCGTTTATCAGCAAAATAGAAATGCAGGAAAAAAAAACAAATAGAAAATAACAAGGAAAAATTATGTTCTATTCTTGAAAAATCAAAATGTTAAACTGCCTTCAGTTCTAATGATATTTTTTTTTACTTGATGCATTTCTGTATATTCAGATACTAGCTGGTACCGAGCGCGTTGCTGCCGCAGAAGAAATAATTTTGGAAATATCGTTTGGAATTTAAAATAACTGTCTTGTTTGATTAAGAATAATGGGAAGAATGATATTTATTTTCCTGTCGGCAATGAATACATTCATTGAAATTGAGGGATATAGAAAGGAGAAGCCTAAATAATATCAATTCTATTTTTTTAAACTTTATTATTCAAGATTTTAGGGTTGGCAATATCTTTTTGTTTCGCAGTCTTCAGCATAAAAAAATAAATGCAAGAAATAAGTATTCAAATTTTCATCGCAATCGGATGAGCGATACGGCAGCGTATAAGAGACGTACAGACATTAATTTTTATTTATATAGTTAAAAAAGTATACGTGATCCTGGTAATAGTTGTGTTTTTGTCCTTTCTTGCTTTTAGGAAGAGTACATGAATAATAGAATTATTCGTAAAAAAATTTAGAAATGTTAAATTATATATTTTTTAAATTTTATTCATTTATTTATGAAGGCGAATTTAAAATACCATTGCAATCTAGGTGCGAATTTCGTGCTTAACTATTTTTATAAAAAACAATTGTAACATTATTTGTTAATAGTACATAAAATATTTGTATTCAAAATTGTTATAAAAACAGAGTAACTTAAAAAAACATTTAAATGACCCTATAATAATGCGTTTAAAGAGGGCAATTTAAATGCACAATATTCGTCGGATTTCAATAAAGTCCACATTAATCGAACTATCTTTCAATAAACAATTTTGTTAATATCAAACACGGAATGACCCTCTAAGAAAACCAGATTACGAAACGTACAAGAAGAATTAATTTCACCACTCGCGCACACATCCAATGCACTTTACCCAGCTTTCGGCAAACACGCAATCGGTCCAATAAGCGGGAATTCTCCCTCGTGCCCCGAAATCATCAGCAGAGCAAATATTTGGCAGATGTGCATCGGCACTTCTTTGAGCAGATGCACCGAAGGAGCAAACAAACCGTTGACACACAAACATGTTATTGACGCAGACCGAAAAGTGACGGAGAACTCGCTCTTTCGTAACACTTGGTGTTGAAATTTTCAGTTTGAGGTTTCGGTAAAATCCTTATATATATATATATATTAATATAATATATATATTAATATTATATATGTGAAAGTTTGGACGGATGGATGTTTCTTATTCAATTACATCTGAATGGAATTGGATGAAATTTAGCACTAAGATAGATTATAGTCAGGAATAAAACATAGGCTACTTTTGATTCCGGTTCATTGAGTGTTTCATTTTTTAAAAAAAATAAAAACTAACTTTCACGCCAAAAAGCTGAGGCCAAATCCCGCCGAAGATAAGTAAGGCTCAAGTTTTTTCCCCCAACAGAATTGAGGTTAGGCCTAGCAGAATTTCGACCGATTATTTCAAACGATTCTGTTTATTTTCTCAGTG
>JAPMOQ010001675.1:854367-911332 GCA_026543055.1 Argiope trifasciata | reverse complement strand
CTTTCTCAAGGGTCACCCTCTGGCAGGGATTCAAAATAAGGGATTTTTTCTGTGAGGCATTGGTTGTATATTCTTATGTAAGTTTATTTCATATATTTTTGTATGTATTATTACTTCATTTGATGATGATTTTAATGTTATTTTGTGTCTTTGCTATTAAATTGATGTTTCTCTTTGGCCTTAATTTCCGGGGGATTTTCGGGTCAGGAGGTGTCAATACTTTTGACCATTGTCCACCGATGCCTCACAGAGCAAATCCCTTATTTTGAATCCTTGCCTGAGGGTGACCCTTGAGAAAGTCTTCAGGCCGGATTCTTTTTCTATTTGTTGTCATTTTAATTCCATTGTATTACTTTTTACTTCGCATATTTTTCTAATTTACTTAGACTCATATGTCTTTTGGTAGTAGCAGCATTAGCGCTCTCTAAATACAATGATAATTTTTTAATAATTTTAATAATTTTCAATAATTTTAATAGTTTCTTTAAATTTTAATCTTGTACGAATATGAAATAATCTTTAGTTTCGATTCCTATTTTTAATTCCGTTTCCATACTTAGTTTTGTTTTCTCTTATATTGCTAATTTACGTATTTCATCTGTATTTTAGTAATAGCTGCATTCGCGCACACTAAATACAATGATAGCTTTTTTCAATTTTTATTTTAGTCTCCTTTGTGTCGGAAATAGTTTTTGGTTCAGTTTCCGTAATTAGTTTCGTTTTCTCTTATATAGGTAATAGAGCAATTATGGATAATAAATTAAGAAATTAAGCCCAAACAAACAATTATTGATAGTAAAACTAAAGGTCAAGTACTTTCATAAAAAATAGCAAAATCGTAATTCATCTAAGCAGCTCTGGTTGCTGCTTAGATGAATTAAGTGAGATTCTAAGTGATTGATGAAATATTTCTAAGTGAGTGATGATATATTATAGATAATTAGATTGCAATAAAATATTTGACGTTTGAAATAGCGATTTAAAGCAAAGCAATAAAAAACAATATCAAACATGATTCAAAAATTGAAAATTTTCAGTTCTCTGTGTAAATATTCTGAATTTCCGGTTCAAATATTTTATATATACGTCAGTAAAAATCAAATCTTACAAAGCCATTTTTATGTGTTTCTGTATCAAAGAATTAAAAAATCTAATTTTATTAAAAAATCAATTTTCTATAAAAATAAATTTATCTTCAACTGATTATTCCATTTGACTGCTTCTAAACTTACATTTTAAATGTTTTTGTCAGATTTATTTTGTAAAATTCAAGGTTATGGTTTTTCACTTTCCATATTTTATTTCAAATTCAAATTATGAATACAGCTATGAATTGTATAGAAAATTTTCGGAAGAATAAAACACTTTCTATAAATAAATTTAATGCGCACAGTTGATAAATATTAATACAAACCTTCTTTGAAGAAATAAACTAGGTTTGAGATTGTTATTCAAAGATAACCCACTCCCTTCTTCTATTCTGTATTCTAACCTTTAGAAAATGCTTTATCGTTGTCGCCAAAAATTTGTCAAGTTTTTTGAAAGAAATTTTCTTCCTACATTTCTGGGAAACATGTACTTTTTTGACTCTTGATAAAATCTTTCATCTTTTCAAAAAAAATTTTGTAGCTTCTGGCAGGCACGTACCGTTAGTAATGCGCCTATCAAAACACTATTCATGGCGGAAATTTGTTGTATGTGTTTAAAAATATTCAATAGCTATTTTTAAAATGTAAATAAAAAAGTAGATTATTGTTATTAAACCAACTATTTAAAATTAATATTTTGTGTATTATTATCGGTATATTTAAAAGAAAAAATGGGCAGCTTGTAAATTATCCAGTTTATTAATACTACCACATTAAATATTAAAAAGTTAAAAATAAAAATTTTTTCTATGAAAAATATATTTTCAAATAAAATATTTTAAACAACAGAATATAGAAATTTATCAAATTAATGTAATGATAATGGTGAAATATACAAATGCAATCCAGTTTAATATAAATCTTTATTTTAGTGGAAAGGGAATGATTATGATTTGATACATGTTTGCAAAATAAAAAGTTTAAACTAAATATCAAGAATAAAATGATAACTAAACAACTTCTGAAACACTGAAATCATTTCTAGAAAATTTTCTTGAATTTTAGATAACAGCCAAATCAAAATTCATAAAACTATGATCTTAAGAAAAATTTAGCTGGAAAAATGTTTAGTATATTTAAAAACATTCAGAAAAACAGAAAAGGTCTTTCATCTCTATGTCAATAAAGTTTATGTTTGTATACTTTACTTGAGCAAATGAACAAAAACTGACTTTTTAAAATTGAATTTTGCTTGTTGTTTAAATGAATTTCAATTATAAATTAATTGTTTGAATGTTTTGTATTTGTATAAATAAAATTTCTGTTCAAGTTTATAATGTTTTTAGGTCAGAAATCACAATGTTGAAAAACTCAGTTTTACCTATGAAACTAAAAACAGGGCCAAATATTGATTTGAGAAAGGTAAATTTATCACCTTTAACTTTTACATCCAGATGCAAAAATAATAATCTTTTGACGATAAGTATGAGAAACATTTTCCATATATCTTTTATGCAACAATAAATGCGGAGAAAAATTTCAAATAACTAAAGTTAAAATAACACTATTCATAGTTTTTTAATTTATAAACAAGTTATAATAATAATGCCGAAGTCTCCCTAAATTTCGAAATGCTGCAGAAACGGATAAAAAAATCCAAATATCCAAAAATGAATGTAAGATGAAGTGTGTAATATAAATACATTTAATAATCTGTGCCTAATAATTTAGTATTAGTTATTATGCATGCTGTTTTCAGGAGAGTAAATATACTAACAAAAATTAAAAAACATACTGAAAAATGAAATATAAAATCTATGAGCAGAATGAACGGAATGGGCATAACTTCGGGAAAACACATTTCTAATTCATCAAAGGAAAATATTTTTTAAATGTGTGACTTCAATCGAAGCTGATGCTGTACGTTACGTAAAAGATTACCTACAATGCATTATGCTAACATATATACAAAATTTAGTTATTTTCCATGCTGTTTTATGCTTTATCTCAAAAACTTCTTTTGTATTTTGTTAGTCACTGTATAATTGCATCAAAATTTGCCATTTTACTGCTAGTGCTTTCTATATGTTGAATTTTTAAACTATTTCTCTGTTTATAATAAGCCCTTTAGCGTACTGATATATATACTTCAGGGACTTGGCAGTCCTAAAATAATTTATTCTATGTTTATAATTCTCTAATTAAAGATTCTTTCATTCTCACTATTTAGTTCCTTCCATACTATGAAAATTATTATTTAGGGATAACTGATTATATCTCTTGAATTTGAGCAGTGTTTTATATAAAAGTTAGAGGAAATACAAAGTTAAGTCTGTGGCACTCCTTTTACAATACCAAGAGAACTATAATAGGGAAAAATAATTTATATAGTTAAATAAAGAATTTTAAAAATTTCTTAAAACTTTGTGAAACTGTACATTATAAAATTTTTAATTTCTTTCAGATGAACGAAAAATATTCAGAATTAGAAAAATTATTTGTCTTATCACAAAAAGAAAATGAGGTAATTTTAATAAAATAATTCAAAAGTGTTATGTACAATTGATTACATTTTGGAAACGTGATTAATATGATATGTTTTGTTTAAAGTGAAAATACTGAAGTTGCAATGGAGGAACTTATGACTAATTAACAAAAGTAGCTTTAAAAAAAGTAATGTTTATCAGTTCGAAGACACTAATAGATTTCCTTTGTAATATAATTAATTGACGCATATAATTATTTTTTCACTATTTTATTAACCGTATGTTAAAAATTTAATAACTTTCTAACATATCTATGTAAAATAATTACTTAGATTATGTAAAATAATTTAGAAAAAAAAATTATAAATGGATTTTAAACAAATTTTTAATTAAAATTTTTCCTTTTTTCAATAGATATTTTTAAAATTTAAATGTTATTATTAATAATAATTTTGATTTCATCTAATGAATAAACTGCTTTAATAATTGAGTAAATTCTTTAAAATAATGGAATATAAATTATCCAAATTTGCATCACTGTCTTGAGTAAAATTAATTAATAACTAAGAAAATTATTCCAGTTTGTAAAGAAAAAAATGTAATAACACCAAAATTATTTTTAAATTTATTTTCTGAAGTATCCATTTCGAAAAAGAGTCCTTTGAATTTTTGGATATTAAATTTTAAGAATGAAACGAATTAAAATTAAATTATGTGACGAATTTAACATTTCTTGAGCTTTATAACTTTTTTAAAGAAAAAGCTGCATATGAAAACGTTAAATATTGATTTTGTTTCCAAGAAGGATAATTTGAAATTATGTGTTAAATTGACTTAATTAAAAATGATATTTACGAATAAAAATTTTATTGTAGAGACAATTCCTTCTATATTATTGAAAATATTTTTTCATATTTTAAATAACATAGATTAAGAAGGATATCTTCTTTTTGCTTTGTGTTTTATGTAGAGTTCATGTCATAGTTATCTAATAAAACACGGCGGGTAAAACAATAATGTACTTTGCCTGTAGGCATCATTGTACTTTTAGTTCTGATTGTATTTGGTTTTATACAATATAATACGATTAAATATTAGCAAACAATTTAGAATTAAAAAAAACGTCTCTCTAAAATTGAAAGCTTAAATATGAAAATAAATCTATGAACTTTTTTTGATACAGCGTTTTGCATCTTTTTTTCAAACAACAAATTACCATAGCATTTTTTTAATTAATTTTTTTTAAATATTGTGCATTTTCTTATTTTCAGAAAATTCTGAGTAATTTCTTGGAATCAAACAGATTGTTATGTGAAGCAATGAACAAATACGCTGATGCCCAGGAAACAGAAAAAATATTGAAAGCAAAAATTGAAGCTTGCGAAAATGAAATCGTGACATTAAAGAGCAAACCAGAACTTCAAAATGAGTTTGCAAATAAAACAGAAGTGACTAATGACTTTAATAATGTATGTTACATTTTTCTAGACCTAGTTTGTTCAAAGCAAATCTCTTTTGTTACACTAAATTACATAATGTTTATTTTTAGAACAAGTATTTGATTAAAATATTAAGTTTGCTTAATCAAGATAATAAGCGTCTTCATAAACGAAGATTCACTCAAAATAACGTTATTTGCTTTCTATTTTCGTAATTATTAATGTTGTTTGTCGTTTTTATTTTCAGTTTTACTTAAATCAGACTGTGTGAATTTAGAGGCATTAACTTTAAATTTAACTTTTCATTTTAGAATTAGTTTAATTTTCGAACAAAAAATACATGTGATATTATTAAGAGGTTTAGTTAACGAATTTTAAATGCATACGATATTTATTTTTGATTTTTTAAGTCATCCTTTGTTTCAACAGCAGTTCTGATATTTCTTTGACTCTTTAAACGGGGATCTAACTTATTGTAATCGCATATGTTAGATCACTAACTATTTGGTTAGAGGATGCAAGGACACAAAAATGGTGGATATACATAATTCTATGAATTATCACTTTCTCTTCTATTCTTACCATTATTATTATTATTATTTGCAACATAACCCGACCTTATTTATATTTTTCTAAAAATATAATATAGATAGTTTATCATAGATATGAGATAGTGTCTCTATTTAATATTCCTTAAAAAATGTTCAAAATATTCTGTATTGTATGTTACAAAATTACTACAAATAATCGAATTATAACTATAAATATATTGAACAAATTTTAAGAGGGATTTTTGTAATGTGCGATAAAAGATATATAAAATGGTGTACAATATCATAATTGTGTGGTATGGTATATTTTCAAAAGTAATAAAACTTTTACATCGAATTCATGTTTAAATGTTTAAATAAAGTTGGTTATTTACCCATTCATTGTTAGGTAATTACTCTAATGTAAGTAGGTAGGTGAAGTTTAAAAAGGTAAAGTTGACAGGTTTTTTGGTTAAAAAATTAACATTCTTTGATAGATTGATTATTCGTAATTTTTATTAAAACTAGTTATTTTTGAATATTAATGAAAAAATAAGACAGCCAAAGTTAAAAATTTCAATTTAAGTGCAATTTTATGCAAAATTTTCAAAATATTTTAAACTTTTGTTGAATTTAAAACAGCAAATTGAAATATTTCAGCTAAATTAAGAATGGTTTTGCGTCTTTAATTTAAAAAAATTATTAATAAATAAGCACACATAAGAAATGTGGGGGAAATAAACAACGCTGTAATTCTATTGATGATGAATATTTAATTGTCAATTCAAAATTTTCTAATTATGCCAAAAAATAAATGCTTTTATGCAAAATTTTCGAGTATTCTAAAAAAAAAAAAGTGTAAGCTGGGGAGAAAAAACCCAGGGATGTCCTTAATAATCCGGTCCCCGTGAAATTTCTTCCTTCCTAAGCCGCATTTATAGTTATATATGGTTTATTTGCACCTCAAATAGTCCTAAATTTGCTCGCAATGTGGTAAAATCTGTAATTTTCTAGATGGATGTAATTGCACGTCGCATTGTCCTTCAATTGTATTAGAGATTTTGTGATTAAAAAAAGAAATATGGAAGCATAATCTTTTTTGATTAGTAGTTTTTCAAAATTTTATCATTTCTTATAAAATTAGTTTGATACTAAGAAGATTGTTTAAATTATTAGCAATACAAAAGTATAAAAATTAAATCAAGAATATTAAATTAAAGTAAACAATTAAGAAAAATTATTATTATATTATTTGATGTATTATTTGGTTTTATTAATTTACATTGAAATTTCAAATTGAACATATTTTAAACTGAAGGAGAGAGAAAATTTACATTTTATTTATAAATATTTTTTTAAAAACTTACCGTTCTCCTTGATTTAATGTTTTCTTTAACAACAGCGATAGATATTTCTTATTTTAAATAAACTTTTCATTTTCACTTATTTTGTTAAAAAAGCATTTAAAATAGCAAATTTTTTTAGCTCAACATTTTGAAATGAATAGAACTAAATTAATAAAAATTTGTTTCCAGGAAGGGCTTTTGATACAGTTTTAAAAATTTGTTGAGAAAAAGAGGTGTTGTCACTGGAAATTTTGAAGTTTGTTCTTATTTCAATATGTAGACAGCTTCTCATGAAACCTTTAATCTTTAAGAGTGTGCTCCCGTCCAAATGACAACTTTCTTTATGATTCTACGATGAACGATGCCAGAATAAAATTGGGTGACTCTTTTTTTCCCGCATTTCTTTTGTGACTCTATGGTTAATAAAAGGCTTATCAAAACTGATATGCTAAATATTAAAGCTTATAATTAATCTTATAATTAATTTCACTAGCACCATAAGTAAAATATTTATGGCATAAAAGCTTTCATAAAAAATATTTGTGCATTCCTTCATAATGCATAGTTCAAAATGTGAAATAAAGATGAAAATAAATATGCAAAAGAATTTCATCTTTTTATATGATTATTTTATCAAATCATTTCTTTCATATTTTGAACTTATATAAGTATTCTTTTTTTAATTTATTATTTGCTTTTAAATTCTTGTAGGATAGAAGAAATATAATAACTGAATCTAAAGAAACACAAACTTCGAATGATACTAAGGTCGATAACTGCTCTGAGGACATTATTATTGAATCAGATGTTTTAGAAAATGTGGACATTAATCATTCTATTTCCGATCAATTTAATGAAACCGAACATTTCAATAACCAAATTTATACTAATACTGTCAATGAAGCAAATTCACCTATGCAAGTTTCAAATAAATTCTCCTCTTTCAAAGCAAATGTAACTGCATCACTTGGCACAAGTATGAAAAGGAAACTGAGTTTGATAGATGATGAGGAATCTGAATTGTCACCGAAAAAATTATGCTGCAGTGCAATTGTCGTTAATCCAAAGAATGATTGGGAAAATGAAAATCAAGTTCACCTGATGTTCAGACCCCTCGTAGAAGATGAAAAGTCCATTCCGTCTTCAATCAACAGTTTGGATGACATTGGACTGTCGCAGGAAAAACAAGAGAACGAAGAACTTAATAAATCTGCAAATGTCGATATCATACGAGAAAAAAATAACGGAGTACCAGATGAAGTTGAAACGGTTGATGTGACAAGCGTTCAGATAAATTTGAAGGATCTTAAAGTATCTGACAGCGGTTCAACTTCAACTAGAAAAGAAGTTGACAATTGCATTCAAGTAAAAAGAGAAATAATTGCAACGAACATATTAATTTAGATTTCATACCTAGATTTTTTAGTGAAGATAATTTTTTTCATATGATAGATTTTTGATTCAATAAAATTTATTTTAGAATTCTTAGAAAAAAATGAATTTTATTGCATATTACTCTTTAAAAGTGTCTTACATAAAACCAGCGTCTTCTGCTCATAATAGTTGTCTGGGAAAGATACAATTGAAAAAAATCAAAAGTAAAAAAAAGTATTAAGAAAAATTCTCTATTTCATAATAATTATAAATAAAATATTTATAAACAAATTTTATTTTGGATTGATGTAAAGTCATATCACTGATAGTCCCAACAGCACGGTTAATAAATACTTTATGACCGGACCTTTACCAACACTGACGGGAGCTGCAGTCGAGTCACAATTGCCATCACCGGTCTCGGTACAACCCTAACCTAAAGTACGTTGCGTCGTCGATGTGAGGAGCCAGACTCTCGCCTTTTCGTGTACCTTCTAGGCTGACGAGATACAACTACCATGCCGGAAGCATCTCATCCTCATTTGGGGGTGTCCTCCAGGTGGAGTAATGTAAAAGAATTTCAATTCGCTATTATTAAATTAGAAATACTCTTAAGAAACATGGCATAGATTTTTCATAAAGAAATAATGCCGCTAAACACCATTCTTTTTTTTAAATGTAGAATTCAATGTCTTAATAAGTTATATAATTAAGTATTTAATTAATGTCCTACAGAATTACATATTTAACTCACTTATTTTTTGATTGATTAGAACATCAGGAAATGAAACAACTCAGTGCATAATCAAGTTTAAAAAAGGAATATTATTAATCACATTTTGATCATCTTTTCTACGGGAAAATACACACATAATATCTAATATATTAATTAAATTTCTGCTATATATAAAGTTAAATCCATGATAATAGAATTAATTAAAAAAGAAAGCAATTCACATGAGAAAGCGATAGCAAAATATACAATAGTTCCTTCAAAAAATACATTTTTAATATGATTTCGTTTCATAAAATTGTAACTTCAAAGAGTTACCAAGACCAAATATTTAATTCTCCAATAAGCTATTTCTTAAAAGGAAGATAAATAATCAATATTCTCATAGGGGTGAAGAGTGTTTCACATTATTATTCAATTAAAAGTGGCTTTTAAAAAACTCTATTTCTGCTCTTCTGTAAGTTCGCAAGAAATTTATTCTTTCCGATTAAATGCTAAAAATCCGCTCCTGTTAGTTAATTTTCCTTTCAATGCTGGAAGAAAAATTTTATTTTGCAGTAAGCTGGAAAAAAGCTAATAGAACAAGCTAACTTATTTCTAATCGCAACATTGTCTTTAAAATCTCATTTATTTAGTATACTTTAAAATAAGGTTAAGCTTAAAGGAATTATGATATTCTGTAAAATCAAGTGAAATAAATATTTTTCCTTTGTAATCCCTCTTTGAGAATAAAAATGCAATTTAAATGCTAAAGTGCTTTATTTAACGTAATTTCAGAATGCATAAACAAGACTCTTTAATTGCCATTTGTTTACCGTACATTAATTTTTCCTACTAATAATGGTTTTCTCTGGAACAGAAATACTTAAAACGAATTTTATGTTAAACAATTTACAACTAATTTTATCTTTTCAGAAGATCAGATCTTCGAGAATGGTATATAATTTTTTCAAATTTTAAAATGCACTAAAATGCTTAAATGATGTGATTTATTCATAAAAAAATGTTGAAGATCCTTGTACGTAAAGAGAGCTTACAGACATTACAGAATTTCAAAATTAATTTGGTAATGAAAGTCTTTCTGCTCATCAGCAACTAAATCCTGTTAGATTTCAAATTAAAAATGAATTCTTTATTTGTATGAAAAGTAATTTAATTCGCATTTCTTATAGATACAGATGCTATCGTTTTCAATTGCTTTTATTTCGTCTTATGTAATTATTACTGGTTCGATACAAATTAGGCAATAAATACAGCATTTCTTATTGGAGGCAACTCTAAATCACTCAATTCTTATTTTGAAGCCCTCAATAATATGCTTAATTTTAGTATTTCAAAGAAAATAGATGTTATCGTAAATATGCACTCACAATAAATAGATATAATTATCTGTAAAGAAGACTTAAAATTATTCACATCTGTTCTTATAATTAAAAAAATACCATCATTAAATCTCTTTAAATAGTAAAGATGAATGTATGTTGGATCAGACTAGGCAGATTGATCCACATTTTTCAAATTTAGCTCATGGAGGACGTAAATGTGCTCTTTATAGTCATTTTTTGAGATTTTAACTATAATTTTAAATAAATAAAATTTTATAAAAATGATGGTGTTTTTTCGTGATGGCTTACGAAAATATTATTGAATGAGGATAAGTTTTACACTATTTCCAAATTTTTAAAAAAGCCTTTTAAATCTTGCCAATTATTTTTGTGCAAATCTCTAATGAACTGTTTAATATAAGACATTCAAAGTGACGCCATTTTTAATGTCTAGGAATTTCACTATATCATCGATATGAAATTATATCTAAACAATTTTAATGCAGTTAATGGTAATAAATATCCGTGAAAAATCAGATGCCATTAAAGACGACTAACAATCGATAAAAATTTTATTTAATTTTTCAGAAAGTCCTTTGGATGGAAATATTACTGTCAATCTTTGCTGGCAACCAACTTTGAATTACTTTCATGTTTTAATATTATCGTGCGCAGATATGACACATTTTTAAATGAAGAATCAAAAATGCTTACAAAATTATGAAGGCTTTAAATGAAGAAAAGCAAATGTACTAACCAGACGAAAATTAAAATGTTATTCATGTATTCATTTGTAGGATTGTTTCCTCCCACACTCCATCTCATGAAGACCCTCCTTCACGTGTTATTGTATGGAACATACTAAACAATGATGCATTTGAAAAGATGAATACTAAAAATGACTTCGTTAATACAGAATAATAATAGTAAGAGCGTAAAGAGTTGCTAAGCTTGGAATTCTTAATATACTATATCGTCCAAGTTCGCTAATTTCTATGTAGATAAATATCTAATAAAAGGAATGCAGAAAAGGTAGAATTATTTTCACATATAACACATAATTCAACACTGGGGAATTATGTTTTTTTAAAAATTAATCATTTTTGCAAAATTAATTAATTAATTAATCAATTTTGTATCGATCTTGCTTGTTGTAAACATGTACAGTGTTAATTTTTGTTTGCTGCTTCCAAAAGTGCAAAATTAAAAAAAAACATATTTAATATGCTTTACAAAATATAATAAGTAATTGAAAAACACTCCTGTAAATCTGTCAGTCATTAATTGAAAATTAGAGTGAGAAAGTTATTTACTTTGTTAAGAATAATTTAAAATGTGCTTCTGTTAGACATCCTTGATTGAATTTTATTAGCTCAGCTCTTCACATTTTTCAACAATAATCTACTACTAAATAAGTGTTCGGTTTTTCAGAATATTGTTCCATGATTTTTTTACGTCCGATATAAACAGTTCATCTTGTTCTTCATTTGCATTACCAAAACTTTTAGAGGAGCTGTTTAAAAGGCTAGGCAAGTAATGTTTATTCATTTTGATATAACTACCAAAAGACGGTGATGCTGTTATGCCTTTATATATAAAATGCTAAAATATGTGACACAGAAATCACTTTTCTTACTTATTGCTAAACGGCAACAATTTACAAACAAATTTTTATGCGAGTGCTTTAAATTGTTTCATTGAACATTTTACAAATGCATTTAATTCAACGCTCCTCTAAACAGTAAAGCTATAAAACGCTATTAGAAATAGTCTAGGGGGAACTAGATGTGATTTCTAAAATTACATTCTGTCTGAGGAAACAATATACAAAAGAAAGTTAAAATATATGTTTCAATCAGAAAGCCTCAATCACGAAAATAGGCTTACCATTGCCAAATGGGCAATGGTTTGATTTAATTACTGAACTGATGATCATATCTTCCAACATTATTATCTAATAAAACTGGGATCTGCTTTATTGTCAACTCAAAAACATTAATTTTTAATGTTAAAAGTTGTACAGAAATAAAGTTAATCTCCTTATTTTCGATGATCTTTTAAATTTTGTATTTAATATACAATATGTAAAAATGTTTTTAAGTTTTGAAGAAATTCAAAATCATTCATCAAATTGTGGGCTTTATTATTCAATTTTATTTATTATTCAATTGCGGGCTTTTGCAAAAGTTGAAATTACTTTTCTTGCACATAACTCCGAAATAGGGTTTTTATTTCTATATTTATTTCATGGTATTTTTGCGTTTATATATGCAAGCTATATATTGCGTTTATTATGTCAAGTATTGTTGCTTTTATATAGGCAAATTGACGATTGTCCTGATGAATATTTTTTATGAACTGTTTTTTAATCCTAACTGTAGGTGATTCTGCTGTAGTTTTATATGCTGTAGGTGATTCTTCAGTAGTTTTATATACTGTAGGTGATTCTGCAGTAGTTTTACATGTAGTAGGGGATTCTGCAGTAGTTTTACATGCAGTAGGGATTCTGCAGTAAGTATAAGCAATAGGTAAGATAAGAGTTATGTGCAGTAGATAAGATAAGAGTTCACGGATAGAGCTTATTTTACCACCAATAATCATGATTTATCTCTTTAGCAATCCTTCCTTGTCCTATATTATATCTTGACTCTACTATCCCTTAAGTACAAGAAGTAAGAATGCAGAAATAATTCATATTATTCTTTAGTTAACAAAGGAGAAAGTCATTTTTTGTCACACAATTTCACGGAAGTTTTTTTCACGTGCAGTTGATCAAATTTCTAATTTACTTTCTTTTCTTTCATGGCACGATTTCTTGTAAAAGGATAGATACATACATTCTTCATTTTTGACTTTCATTCTAATTAATTCCTTCATTTGTTCATTAAAGTTAAAAGAATGTCAAAGTTATCTGTACAGGATTTTATAAAGTAAATGTAACAGGGAAAATATCCAATGTTTGAAAGTAGTATTTTGTACGATTAATGGGCAAAATGATTATCGTCTTCAGAGCCAAATAAGATATCCAATGGATTTCTCTTAATGTTCTGATATAGGAGAAACTGGTGTGAGTAAAAATTATCAGGAGCAGCGTAACATTAGGTGGAAATATCCTTATTTAGGGCTAAGAAGATAGTTTGAAATCCTTGTAATTATTTTACCCTGTATTAGAATATGATTTAATTGCTCGAAGGCCGTTGTAACGAGAACTAGTGTAGTTAGACAGGTACGATGAGACAAAGGTCTTTGAAAAGAGAACTAGTTTCAGAGTTAGATACTATAATAATAATAAAAAAAAACATTTCATTTAAAGACGCATTTTGAATTTCAAGTAGGTTTTAAGCAAAGTGTAAAAATACCAGATTTTAATTATTCATCTTAGAGAAAAAAGTATAAATGAGGGATTGATACAAATTTTGTAAGAAATTAAAATATAAATTTATTAGAATCACTAAGATTTAATATGTTAGATAAGGATCCAATGACTTGACGGCTTTTTTCACTTCCTCGCTATCTTCTTCAATCTCATCTTCTTTCGGGTCTCTCTCATTCACGTCAGTGCCAAAAACGGTCTCGTCTTTCACTCCTGTTGTGTTCCAGACTCGAAGGCTACCATCGTAAGAACCGGAGAACAATTTGCCTGGAACTACCTACAACAAAATATTTAAATTCATACAAAAGAATTTATGTCGAGATGAGTTTTAGAAAATCGATACTTTTTAAATGAGGACACTTTAATCCATTCTTCTAAAGACATCAGTAACTGCAAATGTGTTATCATTGGAAGAGTTTGTGCACGAATCGATACCCCTATTATATCCCATAAATATTCGATGTGATTCATATCGGAAGAAGTAGTGTAAAAATCATTTACTAGAATTGTTCAGAAAATTCTGCAAAGCAATCGAGAGCAGCTGAGGCCCATTAATATGGCGCATTGTTATCCATAAAAAATACCATCGTCGTTTGGTTACATGAAGTCCATGAATGGCTTCAAGTAGGCTCTATGTAGATGAACATAACCATTTCTGGTCGATGATCGGTTCAGTTGGATTTTAAGGACACAGTCCAATCAATGTAAAATCAACTCGCACCATTATGGATTCACCACCAATTTCTGCTGCGCCTTTCTGACGTCTCTTGTGTCCATGGCTTTCTGGAGACTGCGCTACATTCGAACCATGACAGCAGCTCTTGCCAGTTTAAATCAGTCCATTGTTTTCCAATCTTCTCGAGTCTAACCGATATGGTCATTAACTCAGTTGAGGGACTGCATGCGATATAGAGTTGTTAGTCGAGTCTATCTTCTGTTGCTATAGTTCACTGTCCTAATGAACATATCCATTCTACATCTGATATCGAATCCTGTGATTATTCAGGAAAGCCGCTTTTGCTTTCTTGAATAACCACAGTTCTGCCTGCTAACAAGTCAATTCTAAAAACATGACGTTAATCTTGGTCATTAAACACGTAGCATTTTTACATGGTGGGAGGTTAAGCCTGAAATTAGCTATTCCCGACACACTCTTGACTTTATAGATCTGGGAATGTTGAATTCCCTTACGATTTCACGAATGGAGTGACTTATGTGTCAAGCACCAACTACTATTCCTCATATGTTAATTCTCGATGTGCAGGGGATAATCTCATAAACTTTTTCTCATGAATCATTTGAATAAAAATAAAATCTCTGTCCATGTACTGCCTATTTATTAATGATAAAAATATTCCAAGGTGTTGAAAAAAATTTAAAAATTATATGTAATTATTTGTTGAGGAACAGATGAATCTGAGACTTTATTATAACAAATTGAAAACAGAAAACAAAACAAAACAGAAAATAAATGTATTGCACAAAGTTCAGATTATTATTTAATTCTTATTTTAAATAAATATGTCTCTAGATTTTTTATTATACAATAGAAAATATGAGAAATAAAAAGACGTTAAGTTCTCAGAAATCAGAAATTATGAGAAATATTATAAATCAACATTTCTACCGCGTGTAGAAAGAATACTTTCTCAGTTAAAATTTCTCTGATGTAAAATATTTCGAATGAAGTAATATCATGAAGTATTCCGTGGTATAACTTCAAATATTTGCAATAATATTACATCAGCCTAGTAAAAACAAAGGAAAAATAAATAAAAATTAAGACCCATATTCAAATACTGAGGTTTTACTCAACGAAAAGATTGCATTTTCAAAATTTTGCCTTATTAAAATGTCTACAAATTTTCCTTAAATTTTTGTAATGCACTGTTTTAACTTTCTAAATTATCTTTACTTTTTCATTGATATACTGAATTTCATAAAATGTAACTATTTCTAATTAAAACTGAAAATAAAGTAAGCTTGTGTCACAAAGCAAGCATAATTGCTACTCATTCGTTGTTTAAGAATAGAGAATAGATGAAGAATAAGGCATTTCATCATTTAAAATTGTTCTTTGTTCGTATAGGGTATGTCGGCGATTGAAACACATTGTAGCATTATCAATTTTTCCTCCTATCTTAGAAAATTACTTCCCGAATATTTAGTAAAATGGTAATTATGAACAAAGAAAAGGTCGTTGAGCATTTCGAAGAATAAAGGCAAGAGAGATGACATGTTTTAAAAATAAAGTATTTTAAGCTTAAAAGGTAAATGTTGCATCAAAGGTATTCCGAGCTAAATTTTTATTTAAAGCTTTTAGAATTTAAATCTTTACGAAAAGTACATCAATGAAAGAAAATTAAATTTAATATATTCTACTAAAAATCCTAATTTAAACATTTTGTTTCATTCATCTAAATTGTTTCAACAGAATATATTTAAACTTCAGTTTCATATTCTGTTTGTAGAAATTAGTTAAACTATTAATAACATGTAATATTTTGTGTTCTATTTGTAGAAATTAGCTGACCTATTAATTAAAACTATTATTATTGAAATATATATAAAAAATATTGAACGTTTTAGTGAGAAAAAATTATCATTTATTTCTTTAAAGTTTGTTTTATTTAGTTATTTTTTGATGATATAATTCGAATAAGAGAAACTATTAGAATATATTTAAAATTTTATTATACTATTAATGTAAAATAAATAATTGCATTAACTCCAAACAAAAAGAGAAGCAATTAATTTCTAGATTCATCTTCTTAGTTAATAGAGAAATTACTATTAAATGTGATTTCGTTACTAGTCTATAAATAGTATGGAAAATAGGAACAGATAAATTGATTTTGATTTCATTTAGCATAAAGCATAATCTTTGTTTTCAAAAAACAATAATACGGATTTATTTTTGTTCTAGACAGAAATATTGTATTAATTTTCCCATTAAATTTACAGAATTGAAACATAATACATTCATCATTGTAATTTCATTTATTTTGTAGTTCAAAGCAATTAAATAAGTATATATCTAATAAATTTATTGCAATGACCCTTTAGGTAAAGTATTTTGCTTCATGGAGTTTAAAAAATTATTTGGACTAGTTAAAATATTTTAATATTCCTTGATTCGTTTAATAATTTTTTTAAATCTGTATAACTTTTCTATTTAATTTATTTTTCCTCTCAGATCAATAGCTTTTTATTCAAATGCAAAAACAGTATGCTTCAATTCATAGGCTCCATCCTGTTTTATCTTTGGGAATAAATTTAATTTCCCGTTTTGAGTGATCACCCTAATAGCCTAGAACAGTAAATTTATTTCTACATATTCGTGGTTCCACGGATCATTTGCATGTCGTTCTTGAGGCACTTTTTAATTTCTCTACACTTGGGAAAATTCTGATTTATCGAAGGTAATTTCTGATAAAAAATAATTTATACTAAATACATATGAAGTTATTGAAAAAACAAACTATAAACTTTAGAAAACCAGTTTGGAAGAGAAGCTAAGATTACCTCAACACAAACGATTGCATTTTCGTGACCTTTAAAGGTTCTCTTCAGAGTTCCGGATTTGGCTTCGAACATCCTGGCTATAGTGTCGCCACATCCAGTGTACACTGCAGCAAGGCAAAAAATAATTAATTTTATAATTATTAAACTGCTATGTATTCATTGTCCAGAAATGTGTAACTTAGAATAGTTTTTATAATAAAACAATGGTTTTTTTTTCTTAAAAAAAACTCTCATTTAATTTCATGCATATAATAATAACTGTACTGAATATTTCCCTATCATAAATGGATAATATTATCCTAATATTGGAAAATAATATCCTATCCTATCATATATTAGAAAAACTATATTTAATTAAATTTCAGTAGCAATTAGTCAACTGAATAGCAACGGTTATACATAACACACATAATAAAGGTATAAGGCAATTTAAGTTAAATAGTCACCATGATATTGCTTCTACTTAATTTGTAAGTGTTTCTTGACTATTATCCATTCTATAAGCAAGATATCAACAGATATTCTAGTGCTAACGCTTGGAATATGGATAAAATAATTCTTATTTTATTAAGGTTGCGCTATTATTAAGAACTTACGCATTCCTTCAAAATGGCGAATAGAAGACACTGTGTGTCTGTGTCCGCTGTATATACGGGTACATTCTCCGAATTCCAAGACCCAGGAGCGAGCACTTTTGTCAGAGCTTCCAGAATAAAGCATTCTTTTATGGATCTGTTAAAATAAAATGAATTCTTGGATCAAGATGGATCTCAGAAGGTGGAAAAATTCATGACGAAATTTAGTGTACAAAGAAAATTTTAAAGTGAGTTCAACATTGGAATCATTTTGTTATCAATTTTTATAGCTTTCCTAATGACAATCAAATTTGATCAGAATTCTTATTAATATGATCCAAAAAAGTAAATATACAAAAGAAATTGGGTAAAAAAATTACATATACAAAACTAATGTATACGAACGTTTTTCTAGTTATTGAATGAATGAATAATGAAAGGTGAGACAGATTGTGAAGTTATTATTTTGAACAAGGGTTTTTCTTTAAATATGAAAAAACTAAACTAAACTAAAACATATCAAAGACTGAAATTATTACCATGTTTATTTTTAAAAAGTTAGTGAGTTCCTTTAGAGAGTTATTTTGTATCTACTAAATATAAAACCAGATAAAATATTCAGATTAAGATAAAATAAGATTATTTAATAGTATGCATTTTTTCTCAGCTTTGAGGGGTTAAAAAGCTACATGAAGCTATGCATAGTTATTAGAGTATCTATGGCACTCCATTTTTTTAATTCCCTCGTGTTCAAAATATCACAGTCTAATTAACAAAATAATACATATGGCGTATTGTATTAAAAAAACTCATTATCTTCCAAAAGTGTGTTACCAAAAGACAGAATACTGGTCCCTCGTGCCCTCTGAGTACCCTCATTGCCTCACCAGTCATCAAATTCCAGCTTTTGATGAGTCCATCTCCACCTGCGGTATACAACACTTCCTTCTGGTCATCGTATGCCAGGCAGTTCAGCGGTGCAGTGTGACCACGATAAATCTGGAACAATAAAAAATGATTCACATTATTATCCCTATATTATTACGATTTGATTTGTTAACAAAAATAGTTATTTTATAGTGTCTTGTTGATTATTTCAATTTATACTGATTCCAACCTGTTTAAGTTTTCACAATCTGATTGCCGTTTATGAATGACTCTTTGATTAATTTTCAATATAATTAGTTGGCAGTTTTTGTAATGGGAATGTATGACTATTTTACCTCTGTAGAGCATGTTTATAATTAAGGAATAATCGTAAAATTTCAGCATTGATAATTTTATGTGCGATCTAATTTTAATTTGTAAGTTTAAGAATAAAAGTTTAAAAAAACATGCTTTTATTAATATAACAAATTTTTTTTAAAAAAATTGCAAACATTTTGAAGTGCTAACAAAAATTATAAAAACGTGTTGCGCTGATAACAATACTCTAGTGAAAAATGTAAATTTTATCCTATTCATTATATACTAGCATTTTTATTAAATACATAACAAATTTTTCTGACAGTATTTATTGTGGTTTTATTTTTCAGCGTAAAATTATTCATCGCCTGATATTTTTGCAATTTTTGCTTTGATCAAAAGCTTTTGCACAAGGAATTACTGTATAATTTTAAATAATAACTGCATATTGAATTATATATTTTTTCTATTTTCAGTTTCTCAAAAATTACGCATTTCATTATTGTAAATTGTTGAGTCTTTTTCTTAAATGTTTTAAGGAATTGGTGCATTTTATATTGAAAAAATGTAATTAAAATTAATAGATTAATTCCTAATTAAATTCTTAAAATAGTGTGTTACTTTTGAATCTATTTGCGATTGTGCAAAATTTTACAATTTTGTCACATTAGAAAATAAATGAGAAAAGTTATTAACAAAATTAATATCTTAAAAACATGAAAGAAATTAATTAGAATGTAATTAATAAAATACAAAAATTATAAAAGTGTGATAGCATGTTATAAATATGGTGCATAAGAAAGGCAATAATAGGATTAAATTTGCATTGGATGTGCAATTAAAGTTCACTTATCAAATGCTTCATTAAGTTAAATTATCAATGTGACTCTGCTTATAACATGAGTACAAAGCTGTTTTTAAAACGGAAGTTTAATTTTCCCTTCAGAATGTTAGGATCATAAAAAACGGAAAGATACAATATAAATTGTTATCTTTGCGATAAAATATCTCGCTGTTTCGTAGAAAAAGCATTTAATTTCCAAGCTGATAAAACTTAAGCTGGACAATGAATCGATTAAAAATATAATAACTAGCACACATTATCTACCAGCAATATTTGAAAAATTAATTTAGACTTTATCACAGTCTTTGCCTTTCGATTATACTAATTTTTTGATAAAACGCACGGTTTTAGCTTTAGTTTTAGTTATATTAACTTCCCGTTTAAAGCAACACGAGGGCGATGATAAAACTTTGAAATTTGTCGCTAAGCATGCGTAATTATCATTCATTTAAACTTAGTTTCAAAATTCTGCATAAATAAATATTTTTACTAGACATTCCTATAGTATTTTGTAATTTTAAGTAGAATTAATATCTAAATTTAATACGTAGCAGTATTTCCGTTAAAATCTACGAAAGTTACTTTATAATTAAATTTATCTCGACAAAATTTATTTAAATTCTAATACATCCACGAATCAAGCGTCGAGTTTCACCCCTATTCAGTTCGAAATTCATTATCACTACTAAAAAAAGTATTGGTTGATATGACAATGTTAAATTATATTAAGAACCAATATGCACTTCAAACTTCGCATTTGAAATTTAATAATTGACTTTAATTTCTTTTGTTTGATTGCTTGAATGTTATAACATGCAAAATGTATTTTAAAATTAACTAATTAAGTTTGAATTAATAAATGCCATCTATTTCATCATGGTTTAGAGATTCAGATTATTAGCTTTTTTTTATTCATCTGTATTTAATTCACATAAGATTTATCCGCAGTTTTACCAACTGGAATTTGTCAGAATACCAGACGATTTTTTAATAAACCAATCCACTTAAATGATTAGTTTGTATATTTGACGTTCAGATGAAGAAAATTTTTACAATTAAAAAGTAGATAAATTGCACGTTTTAAATTTGTTTATTAAAGGAAAACGATATTAATAAAAAAATTGAAATCTGCAATCGCGAATTTCAAGATATCACGAGAGAACGTTTAGTCAAATTAGTTATAGTTAGTATAAAGACAAATAATGATTCTTAAGTCCTTTAAAAAGTTCGTAATACAGTCCTTATTTGTCTTAATTAATTTAAGTCATTAACCAGTTTAAACTGGTTTGTATACACACTCATGCATATACATCACTCTCATTAGTTTTATTTGCCTTGTCCAAAATCTTAAAATAAAAATAAAACAACATTAGAGTGAAATATAAATGAAAAAAGAGAATTAAAAGAACAAAACTTGTAAATATTACACAAGTATCAATAAAAAAATAAATAAAAATGTTATAACTAGGAAAACAAACATAACTTCAATATTCAAGTAACTATAACGGCATTATTTGAATTGAAAGACATTATGAAATATATTTTTTTGCCCAAATCTAATTTTGCTCCAAAACTCTTTTAAATCTGTATGCTAAAACTGAAACGCTAGTATAATGTTTTTAGATATCTTTCAATATTACCAATATTCAATATTACATTTTAAAATATTTTTTGTTACCTCGAATTGAAAATATTTTTTGTATTAAATGATTTATCATAAACATTCCTGAATTCAAGATCGCTTCAGATGTCGTGATGTGTGAGAATTCAACTATCATCAGGTTTGTGATAGGTCAAATATAGTTAAGTATTAGGCTGGCCTATTTTGTCCTTTCCCTTGTAAGGAATCTGCAATGACAATTGCCTTTAAAATGATTGCCATCAGCGTAATTGCTAAAAACATTATCACACGCTAAGCGCAAATAACTATTTGGAACTAATCGAATCTTTTTATGCCTATGTGATGCACATGAAAAGTGCTTCGTAATTTCTGTTTTGGATGAAATTGCATAACTCACATTTTCAGTTTGCAATATTATGTCAAAACATATATTAAGACAGCTCACGATTAGATAAATTATTTTACACGCAGAGATGATTTGCCCAGAACGATGATGTCACGAAAAATTCCTATTATTTGTGAGTAACATCAAGAAGGGATCAAAAATATAAATAATCACCCTTTTAGAATTAATTTCCATAATTATTTGCTAGTTTTTATACTTTTTCTCTATTCTTGGCAAATGAAAATTAAATTGATACCAGTATAATCCTTCAGAAATACGTTATTTAAGAATATGTCTTTACATTTAGCAAAATTATTCAAAATTACATCATCAGGTGAAACAAAAGGAAGTTCTGTCATATTGCTGATTGGAAACTTTCAAGAAAATGGTAGAAATACAGATAACGGAATAAAAATCATATTTATAAATTTGAAATAATTAAGAAACAAAAACGATTTTTATGTTCATGCCAACCAGTAACCTGATTTTAATTATTTTTATTTATTTCAGTTGAACTGTACTTTTGAATATATGCCTCCATTTGAGTTCTAATAAAAGAAAATGAATCAGTTCCCAGTTTAAATTCCTATCGATCAAAACCAGACGGTTTCAGTTATGAAATGGAGAACCAGTTTCAAAGTTAAATTTTGAGATATAGCTAATTGCACAACACATTAGAGAAACGATTATAATCCACCTTCTATGATTAATTATAGGATTATTAATAATTGTGCTCTGCCGTTGCGTAAATAGTTCAAAATTCCATCGAAAATTGCATATTGCAATGTGCAGTTTAATTTAATTCTGTGGTGGTTATATATTGCATGATTGTGTTCAGATTGCATTAGAAACTATTTCGGAAAACATAATGCTGTAGTCACATCAGTGTAAACTCATACTTTTGACCTGACTGAAATCAAATCAAAAGTGTCAGTTTTGGGGGGAAATTTGCTTTCTTTTTCTGTACTCTTGAAGTTACTGTTCTGAATAAAGTAATGGTGATTGATTTAGTTAATTCTGAGTCCAAAAATCAAGTGCCTATTTCTGTAAATTATTTTTTAACATAAGGTAAGCAGGATTTTCAAAACTCTTGATAGTTGCTATGGGATGAATAAAATTAGGTAAACACAAAGTATCTTGAGATAAAGTGGTATTTATTATATGAAACGTTAGAAGTCGCGATCGGTCTCATATTGTTTGACGATTAAGATAATAAAAGTAATTTTGACTTTAAAAGAAAAAAAATATGTTGGAGGAAAATTAAAAGTTCAGAGAGATACTCTTCAAGTTCTTAGATGGGACATCAAGTTCAAAGGACAGAAATGATGGTGAATTGAAAAACTGTTTTTTGACATATGTAATCGGAAATCAGACGAATTGTCAATTTATCATACCGAATAAATTCTGCAATGGAAAAGTTTTCATAAAATACATTAGTTTAGAAGTTAGAAGTTAAAAAATAATATGTAATTCCAAATTGGGAGCAATTTTCTCTTCTTAAATGAAATCTTTATAAAAATAAGATTCGTAAATCACAGATGAGAGTATTACTTTCTTATAATTCTGAACAAAATGTCTAAAAAGAAAGGCAGTGTTTAATTTATTTATATCAGTCATTGCAAATTTGACACAGATAAATTTTTATTACATGTAGAACAAACTTATAAAACCCTTCTCAGCTTTCTGATTGCGTAATATTCACTGGATCAAATCAAATCAAAATTAATTGAGTTATCATGTTTACAAGATGGCATAATTTGCTTTGATAAGCCATCAAGAATTCATGGATACAATTCTGAGAATGCACTGTATGATGATTTTTATTTGTTACTAGCTGGTATCCGTCTCATTGCTGTAGCAGAAGAAATAAATTTGGAAATATCGAAATTTAAAATAACTATCTTGTTTGATTAGAAATTATGTCGTAAATGAATACGTTCATTGAATTTAAAGGATATATAAAATATAAGTGTAACAAATTTTTATTCTATTTTTTTTAATTTTATTATTCAAGAGCTTTAGGGTAGGCAATATTTTTTTTGTTTTTCCGTCTTCAGAAGAAATAAATTAATTTCTTGACTGTCCGACTCGTAGCATCTAGCATACAACTGGTTATGTGGAAAAACTGTTGTGTCTCCTTGGCGAGTTAATTTGACAATAATCATTGGTTAATAAATGCCGTAAATAGATCAAAAATAATTTTTATATGCTGCATAATTTTACTATGCCTATAACCATCCTGCAAGTGAAAGTATTGAGTATTCAAAGTTTTATCACAATCCGATGAGCGGTACGACCGTGCATAAGAGACATACAAACATTCACTTTTATTTATATAGATATTCTTTCACTTTCAACTATAAATAATACCACTTTTAAAATAACTCTACATAGAAGAAACAGTATCAATCAGAAAATTGTTTTTTATTTTGGATAAATCAGAATAAAAGATAAATTTAACTGAAATAGAACATTGAAAAAAATTTCTTACTAATTGTTCTTTTTAATCATCTTTCATTCGTAATATTTTAGAACAAAATAATAAATCTACTATTTGCTGCGCTGACACATCTTGATTATGCACGTTAGCTATTTTGAACGTATGAGATTTTTAGGGGATTTACGATATAATAATATAAAATTAGAAATGAAACAAATATATTTTTCTAGTATTTGGAATTTCAACGCAAACAGTTCAAACAAAATGGAATTCTAAATTTATTACAAGAGGTACAATTTTTGAAGTCTTAATTAATGATACGAATCCAATTGTTTTTCTTGGTTGGCTATTTAAAATATTATTCCATCCGGTCCAAAAAGAAATATCCATAGCTAATCAATTCTACAAATTACGGCTACTGGCGAGACTTAGTAACTAAATGAATACGTAATAAGATGTACATGAATAATGTATGCTGCTCTGATGAATAATGCATGATCCTACTATATATGGTGTTTCTTACGAGTATGAAATTGTTTAGTCTCCATGGCATTTTCACACTCTATTTGCTCTGACACATATTTCCTCATTTAATGACATCTGAATATTCTTTGAATGCTTTTGGAACAAGAGAGTAATCCGTTGCTCCGCTTGTTTGAAAAATAGAGATCAAAAAGTGATTTAGATGACCCCTTTGTAATTAGGTGAACTGAAATATAAAATCCGGATCTCATCTCAAAAATATGTTATAGTTTGCAATGATACAAAATCTAATATTATTAAGAAGAGTTATATTTATTATGTGTAATGATGACTTAAATATTGCTTTCTAATTTTGATATACGTAGAATATGAGAGAAAAAAATTAATCATATTTTTTTTTTTTGTAAAAATGATTAATCGTCTAATCTATCAGATATTAGCAAAAAAATTATGCCTAATCATCCAATTAAAACGATCTCAATATTGATAGTGTTAGATTTACCACTAGGTAGCTGTCTAGAGTCACTTGATTGATGGAAGCCCCATTTAGTGTTATTAAAATGAAGAATTTACTTAATTAACAAATTAATAAAATTATGAAAAATATAATTTATCCAAATTATGAAGTATTAAGATACTATTAATATTTTATGATGCCTAATTGGCGAGTTTTCCACGCTTCCATTACAATACTGAGTTATTAAATTATTTTTTATTAATGAAGGTCTATTTACATTAGCTAGTATATAAAGTTAGATACGAGCGATAGTAAGCAATAACAATTAAATAAATACCTGCATTTTCACAAAATGCCTAAAGTAAAAAATTGACATAATAAGCGATTAACAATATCCTGATAAGTCAAAAATGTGTTGAAATGTGGCACTAAATTAACAGTTAATCCAGAATTACTAGAAGAGACTTCGTAATGCTTATTGTGTAGGAGCACACCATATCGAATTCGACCCTGCTCATTTGTATACATGTAAAAAAATGAGTCTGATAAAGAATAATTATAGAAATGAACTAAAAATTTCTTTAAAATGTAGAGGCCATGTTTTTCTTGATTAGGGCAATGCTTTTTTGTAGGATATGTTTACATAAGAACATAGATGGGAGAAGTTATTACGCTATTTAGAGATCAAATTCTTTATTTAAACCATGGTTAGATAGCGAGAACGTATCATGAGGCATACTCATGATTTTTTGCTAAAAAGTTGATATTAAATATGCAATCCTTTCTTAATTTAGTAAAAGAAATTTGCATATTTTTTATATTATGATATATTTTATTGCAATATAGATAGTTCTGACTTCAATTATTCTTTCTAAACTGTAAATCACGTTAATCACTCAATTTAAATCACATTTCAAAATTTAATAACATTTAATGATATGAATAAATTTAGACTGCGATTTTCAACAAAAATAATATAAATAATCTATCGAAGCTATTTTTCTTAGAATAATAAAGAAAAATAACACTCTGTTACAGGAAATTCTAATACTCGTTAGCTGTTAAAAAGTGTGTTGAGGAGCACGATGTAATATGAAAAAAGTGATGCTGAAAAGTGACTTTGTCTTATGATCAATAATAGAGATTTTAAGTTTGGTAAACTCTCTAACATAATTTTAAATCAAGTTCAGATGTATATTGTTAAGTGCATTAATATTTTAATGTATGTAATAATATAACATTAAAACATATATAATATTAAGTGCAGATTGTGTTGAATAATACGAGCCAAGAAATATTAGGGAATATATAAAGATTTTAATTCCTATTGTTGAATGTAATGGTTGACTAAATTTTAATTAATAGAATTAAATTCAGTGGCATTAATGGGGAAGTTAGGAAATTATAGAATGAACTAGGCCTTTGACAGTATAGTTAACTTCAATTTAGTAAATTACCTATTTAGAATATACGACGTAATAATGCTTTGCACATATTATTTTAAACCTGTAATGTCAACATAACGATAATAAATAATAAATAGCTGTTTACTTTATAGAAATATAAAAAAACCTGCATGATATTTTACGATATTTAATATGATTTTATTCAAAATATGTTAAATTATAATTATGAAAGTAGCTTTAGAATTTATAAGCAGAGATCTTGTGGAAACAATTTTTTCTGCAAAAATATGATTAACGATAAAAATATTAACCAAGATCTTACTTTCAAACAAAGACCTGAATCGACAGACCACGATCTTGCTGTGCAGTCTGCTGAACCCGTGACTAAAACTCCAGCACCCAGATCGAGTCCAGCATTTTCATCCATTGGAATGTGAAGAAGAGGGTAGGTTCCTTTTGAATGACCCTGAAAGAATTTGTGTTGTCAGTTACAATAAACAGTGATTCTATCTTTCCTGATTAAAAAACAACACTCTACTATTATTTGTCTGTTTCGAATTTGTAAATAGATTTCTACCATACTAATTTACAAAGTGGAAAGACAATATGCAAGTAAATTTGGAAAATCTTATTAAAACCAGCTGTTTCGTAAATTCTATTTAAAAACTGTTCTTGTATTTGTTAAAAAATCTATGATAAAACTATCTGGTTCACGTTAGAGAAAAATCTTTTGCTCTATCATCTGTAGCCATTACCTCACAGTTGAAGCAGATGATAAAACACAATTGCGCCTAAGTGATTTCCAAGACCCCTATCCCTTCATTGCTCAATTTCATTGATAAGCTTAACAGTTTTATCTATTAACGTGTAAAGACAGTTAAAGTCTGGCTCTTAAATTAACATCAGATAACCTGTGACATACGCTGAAGTTACCAGGAATGTAGTTGTTAATTATATAAACTGTTGTCAAAGAACAAATCACAGACTTAATTATCACTGCATTTATACAATTCATAGCTAGTAATTTTAACAGAGGTGTAAAACTCTTACAAAATTTCATAGATACGCTTACTTTATTTCAGAAATTATTTAGGGTTTTTTAATAGTAAAACTTTATATTTAGTAATCATTTTATGAAAATTCTAAATGAATGAAATGCTTAGGCATAGTTTTAAATTTTGAATGTAACCATTTAAAAATATGAAAAGATTTTTATAAAATAAACATGAAATTAGCTTATACCATACTTTAGAAATTGTAGTAAGAGCAAATTTTTAGATTAGAAACCATGTATTCAGATTAATTTTTAATAAAATTAATGCATTTAGTTAAATAATGTATCATATCTTTGTGATATAATTTATAATTTAATTTTTTGTACTTTGAGCTCTCAAACTCTTTTTAAAAGCTTTGATAGATTTTTAATCCTAAGTATATTATAATTAAATGTTAAGTTATATAAAGAAAATTCATTTGGGGAAAAAAGTAATTCTTTTCAATAACTCCAACTTTTGAGAAATCCTTAAATGAATTGTTATTCAAAAATTTTCAGAGGAGTAATTTCTTGAAACAGATGTAGAGATATAAATGTATCAGTATTTAGAATTTATTTTATATCTGCCATATTAGAATGTAATTCCGATTGAAAACAATAAAATGAAGAGCCATTTTACGAATTACATATTCTCATTATAAAAATTCGTTTTAAAAATACGTAATTTGCGTGAAAAATTGAATCAACTCTCACCTGTTTAATGATAGATAATTTATAAAGCAATTTGAAATAAACAGCACTTATACTTTAAATTGTAACTTTTCATAAATTTGTCTCAAATATTTCTTGGGGGTGGAGTTAGACAACTTTTTTGGAAACGTATTCCACATAATTTTAAGTTACTTAGAATTAATGAATAATTAATTATAGTTTTGTGTTTTAGCGAGGTATTTTAATATGTATTGTAAAAATAACTAACAAACGAAGAAAATAATTCAGTTTTATGGCATGAAAGGTTTTTTGTATTATATTAAGGAAGGATTTTTTTTGTATAATGCAATTTAAACTTGTAGATCTTTTAAAAATAATTTTGATACATTTTTTTGCATCAAGCTTCATCAAAACATAAAAAATGTTTTATATTAATTATAGTTCTGAGTTATATTTACGTAAAGACCACATTTTTGAGTAGTACAATTATCAATAATTAATTTGATTGTAATAATAATTAAAATATTTTTAGTAGATATTCCATAGCATAATCAACTATAAAACTTGGTTTGTCTCTAAACACAAGTTTCATATTAAGAAAGAAATTCATACTTAAAAAGTAAAAACGTGATCTGTCTGATTAAAAAAACTGGTTTATCTTATGTTTTTTAAGATCTTATTTCGTTATAATTGTAAAAACACTGAATTTTTATTTGAGTTATTTATAATAACAATGAAGAATGAATTTAAAAGGAGCACGAGAAGGGAAAAACTCAAAATCAATTACTACTGTTTCTTAAATGAAATAAGAAAAGGATTAATTGCGTGCTTTGCAACAGAGAGCAAATCAGAAACAATTGCCGGCATTCATTTAGCTATTATCATACTGATTGGGCAAGCTTATTTTTTTCTAAAATAATCCAATTTTATTCACAGAATCTATTTAGCAATTATAAAAGGAACAATTTTCGGTGAACCTAAAGAAGAAAAGATTACAGCTGGAAACTTTTTTTTGTTTTATGAATTAACAATACAAATTGCCAAGCACAGTTAGTAAATAAATGTTTTAACTATTTTAATTTTAAAAAATAAAATAAAATTGTATTTTACTCAAAAGTAAAGATTTTAATTTTTTTGTGTGTTTATTTTCATTTTTTGAAAAAATAACAAACGATCTTCAAGGTAAATTCAAGTCATTTGAAAGTGGTATCTATAGGTAAAGACACAATAATCTTAAAAAAATATCTAAAAATGAATATTTGGTTCTTTTGTTACAACGGAATTTATCTTAAAAAGGGATTCTATAATTAATGTTATATTTATCAATAGAGACTGACCTACGAAATAAAGTATTCAGTTTTCATTCCATTTCCACAACCATATCCATTTTTAAAGCCACGGAATAAATAAGTATTGTATACTAAACTTCTATAATAAATAATGCTGATAAGTTTTTGAAGCCATAAGAACAAGCTAAAAAATTATTAGAACTTATTAACTAATTAAAAATTTATTGTTAAATTTCAATGAATATGGGAATAGAAACAGAAGAATAAACATATTAAACAGAATTTATTCTACATTACCATTTAATATAGTTTCTGAAATTTTCATTTTTAGAATACAAAGGAATAATAAAAATTTTTTTAAAAAGTTAGTATTTATTTTCGTTTTAGAGACGCAGAAAATTGACTTTTGTTATTCCCATTTTAGTGCAACATCAATTAACAATAATAATTGAAAACTAGATTGCAGAAAATAAATTTTGATTGATAGTAAGAAAAAATAATTTGGATATTTTTCTCCAAAAATATCCCTTCCAATTTAAGGCAGAACTGAATAATCTGAAAACCTTCTAGAATTGGAAAGAAAGTTGTTTCTTTGATACAAATTGTAGCTTCTGTTTTAGCATCTTCTTTATATTCAATGAAGAATGAACAGGAGATAAATTTTCTGTCATCCAAAACATTGAAAATGTTTCATATGAAATAGAAATTTTCTACAGCATGAATAATGAAGTTCTAATCAAAAGTAATTGCATAAGAACAATTTCTGTGAAAGTAAGACATATAATTGACTCTCCGACCCATCTCGAAGGCACAAGAATAAAAAAAAGAAAAAAGAAGGGCCGAACTGCGGCTTCAGCAACACTGGTATGAATGGTGTTTGAGTCATGAGGGTCATCACCAGCAGCGGTACAACTTTTCCCTAAGGAAGTAGTCCCCTCATCGATGGGAGGACGTAGACGTAGATAACATGTTTAACGGAGCACCGCGCCCCTGGGATTGCGGCATGATCTCCAGCAGATTACAAAATAATTATGAACCTGACAATCAATATACAACGCTACCGTCTTCGATGTGATCTGAACATATGCAGAGAAGAGCCGAGGCACAAATGTGGCAGAAACTGTAATGCCTGTAGTGGTCAACGCAGTGGGTGAATCGTTGTCCAATCATGAGGAGTAGGATCAGGGAGTGTACGTGTGAGGGCTAATCGGGATGTCGCTACTGGAAGGTGGGTAGATGAACTTGAGATAGCTAGTCCATCAATGCACTAAGAATAATAAGCTTCTTTTCTTCGGCATCTTTAGTTTCTTGACTAATTTTGCGGCCTTCAGGAGTCTGGGGAATTCATTAAGAATGCTTTTGATTTCCTTAAGGACTCCGAGAACATCTCTCATGTTATAAATTTCGGCAGCTGTAACTACTTCCAAGGGTGGGTTTGAGCTTGTTTCTTGAGGGAGGAGCTGATGATTTTTAAACTTCAGCGTGGGATTAGGAGGATTGATCTTGGATTCTAGAGAAGGTTTTTTTTTTTTTTTTTTTTTTTTTTTTTTTTTTTTTTTTTTATAATTTCGGCATATGTGGGTCTTCCTGATCTGTAGATAAGTTTTGGGAATTTTCGGCAACCTTTCCATGCTGCGAGGTGTCTTCTTTCATTGCAGATAATGCAGTGTGGGTTAGATATTATTTCTTTGATTTCACATTCGCTTGTTGGGTGGGAGCCTCCGCATTTGATGCATTTAGGGGTCATCTTGCTGTTCCGTGCAGAGTGAAAAAATCCTGAACAATTGTAACAAATAGTAGCTGCCGGCTTCTTTCTGTATGATTCAATTTTAATTTTCAGATGCAGAAGGTTCTTCTCATTGTAGATGTTTTGAGCGTTTGCTGATTTCTTGATTTCAATGAGGAAAATAGGGTACAGTGAGTTTTCTCAGTAATTTTTAAGCTGTGAAACTCTTACGACTTCATATTTTTTCTCTTGAAGCGCAGACTTGATTTTGTTTTTATCAGAATTACCGGGAAGTCCCTTGATAATTACTTTGAGTGGTCTTGCTTCGTTACTCTCAGATAGGAAAAATTCTTCCTTTAAATCTTCCAAAAATTAAATGATTTGATTTCTTTGCTCATCAGAGGCAGGTTGAATGGATATGGAGTTATTGATAAATCTATTGACTGTATCAGGAAACGCTTTATAGATTTTTTGAAGAGTTAGATTATAGTGGTCCGAGAGTTTTAAGTTAATAACGGGAACTTTATTTTTTTCTTTTTCATTGTCCTGAGGAAGGGCATTAAACTTGTTATCCGTGGGAAGTGGAGCATTCTCTATATAATGCTTAGGACTTTTAGTAGCTTTTCTTGGCGAGATGACTTTAAATCCGTCATTTGAAATCGGTCTTTTACCTCTTGAATCGGGAGCTTTAAGTGAATATTTTCTCTCCTTTTTGGGAGTATTCTCGGACGGATTTACGAGTTCCATTTCATCTTCAGATTGAACATGGTGAAATAGACAGTCAGTTACTTGGCACGGACTGAGAAGCTAGACCTCCACCTTTTCATGTACTCTCTTGGGTAGCGAGAATCAACCAGTGTACCAGAAGTTTTTTATCCTCATTTCGAGGTGTCCCCGGAAGATTTACTGTGCACATAAATAAAACTTTGATCCTTTCTGTATAGTACTCAAAGTTTTCCTCTGTTATTTTTCTTAATGAGAATAGGTGCAAATGTTTTGAATAACCTTGAAAAAGGTAATTTCGAGAATTCTTTACAGGAATTCATGACAGCATCATCGGCTTTGATATAGCCCTATCCATTAATTAGTCACTTTAATCTTTTTAAATAAATATATATATTTAGCTTGTGCATTTCAATTGGTCACATTATGTAGACAAAGGAAAATATTTGCTTTATTTTTCATTTTATTTTTTATTTTTAAAAAGAGTTATCTGATTAGAGTTAAAGGATTTTGAATATATTTCATTTGATTTTAATAAAAAGTAAGGAGACAGTTTCACGCTTAAAAAATGTTTTGAATAAAATCCATATAACGATGATAAAAGCAGAAAAAAATTAGTAATTTGTTTCTAGTTCAATCTTAAAAAGTTAATTTAAGGATCGATTTATACTTGAAATGTCTGCATTCAATGAAAAATCATATTACGTATCTTATCAAAGTTATTCATTTCGATTAAATTAGCCATGAAATTTAATGCCCTTTAAAACTGTTATGCACCAATAAGTTAAAAAAATAATTCTGTTTGTTTGTAATTTATGTTTATTATTTACAGATATATGAGAAAAAGAATAATAGTTCAATAAAACTTATTTTGAGGCTGAGCCCTTACAAAAGTGCTTATGTCTCATTTTAAGAAGTTGTATAGTTCGAATGAAAATAAAATATTCTTATAAACGATCATGAGCATTAGTCTAACATTAAGTTATGAGGCAGCTAGATTTCACACTAATGGTTGAGTTCCAACTTTGCTTCATTTAATTTTATGCACTATGAATACAAATAAACTTCCTTACAGGATAATAACTATTTGAGAAATTTATTCTTCTGGTGGATGAAGCCAAAAATATGCTCCATTTTATAATTTTCATGTTTTCGGTCTGTTTCTCACTATTTTTAAAAGCCCTAAAAGTTAAGCGAACGAATTCATTATTTATCATAAGCCTAATAGACGATTCGTGTGCAGAAAATAAAACTGGCAACGATTCAGAAGCTGTTTATCTCAAAACAAAGCTAGCATAACAGGTGCCAGATGTATTCGGAGCATAAAAAATAAACATACAGCGAATAATTAATATTGATTCTCACGCGTTTGTCGTTACACACAAAAAGCTGTTTTTAATTTTTTTGGGAGATAAAGCTACTATTTATTTTTCTAGAATTATTAATGATTTCCGCTTTAATAAACTTATTACATAATAGACTCGAAATGAATAGATTCTCCACAGGACCCAAAAATGAATAATGGATTTAATTTTGTCGAGATTAATGAAATAAAAAATAATCTAATGCATTTTACTTTTTGTTGCCAATTTTGTTAAAGCAATTAAAAACACAGTTAGAAGGCATTTAAAAATATATATGAAAATGCGCCCTTATATGAGTTCTTATGAATATAATATATTTTTCAAAATTTGAACCACAATGCTCTATTACTAAGTATATTTCTTTTCTTATTAATAATACAATGAAAAGAAAACACATGAAGATATGATATTTGAATGAATAATCTGATCGCACAAATCTGCGTCATCCTATGTCAATTGAATAGACAATAAGAAATAGATTTCTATTGTATGGTTAATATAAATAAATGATAGATATTTTTAATTAATTTATTTCTATAAAGAATATATCTTTATAACTTTTAAATCATCTTAGAACTAAATGATTTGAATCTAATCTTAGAACTGAGTGATTTAATGGCACAAAATTCATGTTAGTTATCCTGCTTCAAATGAATACTAAGAAATAAATTTTAATAATGTCGTTAACGTAAACAGTTAATAGAATATGAAATTAAACGTAATTATATAAAAGTATACTTAGGTAATTTTTATTATCAGGTATTTTAAAGTTAGAAATGCGAACTAATTGTTCAGTTTTAACTCATGTTTATCTATGATTTTTTTTACAAAACTCGAAAGTAAAAATATTAATTATTACTCAATTTAAATTAGAAAATATTTTCATAACAATTTAATTTAATCTCAAGACATCCAGAGAGACAAATGTACTTTCAAAGAATTTTAATCACATTAATACATCATTCCTTAATTTTAAGAAAGTAAAAACAATAACAATTAACAGATATAATCTTTTGAATATAAACTTTTCAAATGTATATTTCAAATAATATTTTTACTTAAACCAGTTTCAGGTATTAAAGATAAGAAGAGCTTTTAATTAACACGTAAGACACCTTTAGTCTTTTAGAATAATATTAGAAATTAATTAAGAATTGCATAGTGTGACATTTCTTTAATTGGTCCTTTTTGTATCTCGAACTAATGGAGAATGGAATAATTCGGACCACCTTAAAGTAACAAAAAGAAAATAATTTTGATTATGAAATAAAAAGAAAAAAAGTATTATAATTAGATAATGATGTAAAATATTTATTAGATATATCTTTCATTCCATATTTATTTAATATTTTTGACTCAAATATACATAAAGACAAGAAAAATGTTCATGAGTTATACTCTAAACTCTACGACTGCAAACTAAAAGTGCCTATGTATATGATTATTAATAGACAGCTTTTTTTCTGAATTTTGGAGGAAAAATCTACCGATATTTATTAATGGACATTTTAACATATTTTTCGTGTTATCCAAGTATTTTATTCAAGGTCTATGTAAAATATTTTTATCTAATGCTACTTTTATACTGTATTACAAGGATCAATGATATAGTAGTTTTGAATTTTTGCATTCTAGTTAAATTATATTATTTGGATACTTGGTGACAGGTGAAGTAATCTTTTATTGATTTGATAAATTAAAATATTGCTTAACAAAATTAATTTGCAATTAATCAAAATTAGCAATCCTTTAATGAAATGGCAAGATATATTTCTCAATAGATATAAAATAGATGCGAATATGGTAAAACTATAATTAATTATTTTAATTGAAATTTCAGTTAATTAAATTTATACCGTACGAGGCTCGTAATTTAAGATAAAAGAAAACATAGTATCCATTCATTTAGCTGAAATAACCATACTTGACTACATGTTATTCTATAAATAAATCATCCATACGGTATAATTCCTTTCAACCAACCTCACAATTTCGAAATAAATGACATTGTGAAATGACTGCATATCGAAATTATCTATTATGACTTCAATAAAGTAAGATGTTGCTAATTTCAACTGCTATTAGGAGTCTTTACTGGAGAATTTACCCCGAATTTTGTCAATGCTGCTGATGTAAAAGGAGATAAATCACTCTTATTATGAAATATTGTGAGTTAATATTGAAAGGGGAATGTATAATCTTCCAGATTTCATATTCAAATGTAAGATTTGAATATTATAGTTACAGAATGTACTGTTTCAAAAGAAGCTTCTTAGGAAAGACTTCATGATTTTAATAGAGTCATACTCGCATTAATTTGAGAGGAAATATATAATAAAAAGCTTCGGAAAAAGACTTTGTTAATTTAGCACGCATTTAATTTTGGTAACTGCAGCAGCAGAATCTGCTAAAATAGAATTAAACTAAAATTCACATGAATTAATTACTCATTTATTGTGCTATAGTATATGAATATTACTATATGAAGAAGATACTTTTTCTTGAAATGAAGAAGGAAATAATTGTAGAACAATTTGTTTCTTCCATTTAGAGGATAGAAATAATAATTTACGATTAAGACTGTAGAATAGATAGAAACAAAGGAAATAATTTAAAAAATGAAATAACATTTCAAATATTATATTTAAAGCAATCAAATGTAAATATAAAATACTGCCAAAAGAAATATAATGTAGTTTTTTCAAAAATAAATTCGAAGTTAAAATAATTTATTCTTTAAACTTATCTATTTCAGATAAGTTTTATACTTCCATCTTTTTAAATAGAACATAGAACAAATTGATATAACTCCAATTAAATAACCATTCAGAGTGCTCATATTAAATATTTTAAAATGAATTTGGAACTGCCTTATGAATAAATTTCTATTAAATCAGGATATAACTACAGATTAACCAATAACAAGAACATTAAACAACAACAGCAACATGGATAAAAAATATAAGAGCAAGAATCAGCAAGGTAATTTTAAAAACAGCGCACAAATTATTAGGGAAGTTATTATGCACACAAAATAATACAAGCAGTCGGAATATGTTATCACAACAAGTCGGAGTAAAATATTGACTATATGATCAAAAATATCACTCGGATGAGAGTGCAAATAATGAAATCCAACTGCAGGAATAGGATTAAATCCATCTAAAGACCTAAAGAATATAAACACCTATTTTACGTGGTTGATGCTCGCAACCAAATTTTTTTACATGGGTTTGACTTATTTATGTATGAGTTATCTCTCTTGGTGGTTTGTGTATTGAATTTTGAATAAATCCGTATAATTTGACAGATTATCATGTTGTAAAAGAATAAACTTTATATAAAATAATAATAATATAAACTTTATATAAAATAAGCTTTATATAAAATAATAACATTATCTTTCAATTCATAGTTTCACCTTAGTGAGGGCAGAATTTTTTAATTTTCAAGACTTAATGAAATATCTATTGGATGTTGGGAAAATATCTTTTTAATATGATATGGAACTAAATATTACAAATTATTTATAGTATTAAAAATATATACATTCATAGTAAGAAATGTGCACAAATTAATTAGCATTAATTTGGACTTTTTGGTATACAGTAAATAAAAAGGCAAATCATGAATTACCTCAAATACTTTGATGCACGCCTCGCCTTGGTCATCGGATATCTCTCTAAGGTCAAATAGCCAAGCTCGTATAGTATGATCACTAGAAGTGGAAAAGATAAGTTGACCAACGCAAAGGAGGCGAGAAATCCTGGAAGTGTGTCCCGTATAGATGGCCAAGCACTCCGCAGTGGCTATGAACCATTTGCGGATGGTGGCGTCTGATGATCCTGTGATTACGCATTGCTCGTGAACAGCGACGCATGTAATATAACCTGGACATAAAAATAGAAAGAACTTCACATATTATATAAATGTTAGTGTTCTCAGGATATTTGTGATAAAAATCAGAAGAATCTGTGGGTCATGTAGGATCTGTTTCATATTCTGCTTCCAGTCTTGTTTTATTTGATGCTTCATTTATGCAATTATTTTGATATCCAGTTTCTAGTTGCGTTCTTTTTTTTTATATAGGATTCTAGTTGTTAATTTTTTTTGTACATTTTGCTCATATTTTTTAAATATTTCTAGTGATGCTTTTTTGTGTCTTTGTCTCTCACTATGTATAACGTTTTATTTTATATTTTAGACATTTATAAGTTATTCGATATTGTTGTACAGTATATTATATCCTCCGACCCTTGGACATTGGGATATCGTTTCTATATTTATGTGTGTTAATGCTTTCTCTATATAATTTTTAATTCAAGTCTCTTGACTCCAGAATTTGATTGTTTATTAATTAATTAAAATATTTTATTTTAATCAAATGAACTATAATACCTTATACCCTTAATTATAGCTCATATTTTGATGATCATTGTAATCCTTTCAATAAATAAATAGAAGTTCTCTCCACGATGACCTTCAAGGTCTTAAACCTTTTAGGTAAGTGGGGCGTCAAGGGGCAGACTCATTACTAAAACTAATAGCAAGGAAAATTTCCAAAAATTCGCATCATATTTATAAGATGGAATAATTTGGGTCATTTTATCAAAATACAGTCTTGAATTCGAGGTCAGAACATCTTCAATACGGAACCCAATCTAAATGCAAAAAGTTACTATTTATGATTTAATTATGCCCGTTAAATTTGACTCTGAAAGCTATACTTTTCTTTAGTGTAGGTTTATAGTTATAGAAAAAGGATATATTAACCTCTTCATCTAAATTACAAATTTCAAAAGTACCCAGCCCATCTCAAAACATTCTTTTTTTTAAGTTTCAAAATGGGACAGTAAATAATTAAATAAACTGGGAAAATTCACAAATCACACAGAAATTTAAGGAAAAAATATTTTTTATTTTCTTGCATGTTTAGGAAAGAATTTTGAATAGCTCTTATTTTTCAACATAAAAATGCAATGACATACTTTATTGATATTTTTCACATTTTAGAATTAAAACCCTGTTATGTTTATGGATTAATTAAATTAATTAGGTTTATTTAGGTTTAAATTTAATTTAACGAAACTTTGAATATTTTCATAGCTATTAGTCTAAGGAAATAAGTTGCAAGCCTGAAATTGCATATTTTTATTTTGAATAAACATGCGTATAAGTATAATTAGTGTCTTAAATTTTTTTCTCATTTAAAGACTGAATGACATACTTAAAATGAATACTAATATGGTAAAGGCAATGTCCATCTTTATACTTTGTGTATCTGAATTGATTTCCCGATTTCTAAAGTATAGTAAAAGGTTTATTTTTTTATCTATATTTTTTGTATCTACAGTGTTATAGTATATCAATACACAATACCTGTGTATGCAGTGTTGTATATCAAAGAACATCGTAATGCAATTAACAAAGATATATGAAATTATTATTAATAGTGCTATTTAAGTTTACCATCATGTCCTTCCAGGACTCCCAGGCACTCTGTAGGGTCAGAGAGGGTGCTCCACATGCGAGCGGTCTTGTCATCCGAACCGGTGACGAGCAAAGAGCCATCGTCACTCAGCACCATACAGTTGATGCCTCCCTTATGGTCTTTGATCTCTTGCAAGAGATAAGGCTGCTTTTTCGGCTTCTTCACCCCAGAATCTTTAGATGGTTGACAGCCCATGGAACAGGTGTTCACTCGCAAGCACTCAGGTCTTCATAGTCTGAAGATTTCTGGATGTTTTGCAGAACGTGAAGCGATGTCCTTGTAACAAATAACTGGAATAATTCATTATATTCTGAAGTTGAGATTACATTGAAATAACTTACTTCAATATGATAAGCTTCGACTAAGTATGACTTTGTAAAACTTTTTATAGTTAAGTTTAATTCAGAAAGAAATACTAATTTATATTAGATTTAAAATTGTATTATATTTAGTAAGATTATGATAAATGCATTAGCGTAAATGTGATTTCATTAAAAGTTAAAGATCAAATCAAAAATATATAACCGAAACTTAAGGTATTTTATAAAAGACTGTTGGATAAGAATATATAATTTTGAACGATCTTTTGTGATAAGATGTTTAAAAAACTTGTAATGGGTATTTAATATTTAGGATATTGAAGTTATTCATTGATATGATCATTTTGTATTATAATTTGCTTTAGAAAATCAGAAATATATTTCGGTTTTGAAACATTCGATATATGGGATAATCCTTCCCCAGCTAATCTATTTTTAAAATGCGAATAAAATCAGGAGTTTTTTCCTTTTTGAGTCCTATCTAGTATAGATGACTTTGAAATGTATTTGACCAAATATATGCTAATAACGAAGACGAATATGCGTGTTTGTGTTGGATCTCAACGGGCCAAACCACTACGAAATTTGGTACGTATATAACTTGAAGAGTAGAAATAGACATCTTGGAATCCTTTACTTTTTATATAAATTTAATTATAAATTTAATGCATTAAACATTAACTATAACTTTAATTAATTTGGGTATCAGTTCTTTTTTGGAATAACTTTTGCAAATTACATAAAAGTGAATATTACAACGTTAAAATTTATTTTTTAATGATAACATTTTAAAAGTCGCCCAAATGTTTGCAGAATTTTGGCCAGTTTCACCTTTTCGAAATCAACACCAAAGAAATACCTATCAGAATCCCTTAGTAAAATTACAAAAGAACAAGCTTAGCTTACCACTTTTCTAGTGTCGCGATGTAGCCACAGAAGCATATCATTGCTTCCTGGGACAGATTTTGTCCTCCCGTGATGAAATACATTGAAATTTATTCCGAAAATGTTCAGACAATTTTGTATATGCCGTCCACACACATGCAAAATTATGTTTCACAAACATACACAAGCCCACTGAAAAGCACATAAATGCACACATAGGTTACATTACAATTCAAAAACTTTGTTTACAAATTTTTTGTAGACAGGACCATGGTATTTCAGTTTGTTTTAAATCAGGGATGCATCGAACATAATTGAGCTGTCTGATATCGATTCTACGGTCATTGACCAAACTGGAAGCCAATTATTTCCTGAAGAATCGTTACTTCCTGCATTCTTTCGGAAAATTCACCTAGTTTTTAATAATTAATCAGCAAATAATATCGGTATTCTATGAAATAAAAAAAAATGAATTCCTTTTAAGAACTCTGCACAAAGTGGGCATTTGCAACATGCTGTTAAAACTGATGTGCCATATGAGTTTCTCAGAGAAGTTTTTTTTGGCACAGATAAAGCTAAAGATTAGCAAAGATAAAGTTGCAGATAATAAAGTTCTAATTATTATACCATCGGTTTGCTTCAGTTGATTATTTACATTATTTTCAACATATTCTATAATATTTTTAAAAATTGTAACTTGAAGAAATTCATTTGAAATCAACAAAGAAAACACAGATATAATTCGAAAGTATCAAGTAAAGATGACTGTCTGATAATTTTAAATTCAATAATACTCAATTAAGTGCCACGTTTTTGAAAAGAGCTTTTTAAAAAAATATTTTCAATTTTATAATATATATCACAACTTATTATTCTAAATCTTAAGGTATCATTTTACCAATAGTGTTTCAAATTCACAACATGGTACTACATTTAAAATAATTGAGAGTCTAAGAAAAATTAATCAATTAATTTAAAGTTACGAAATCATGCATTCGAAATAAAAACAGTGCCATCGGTTAGCCGGATTAGATTAATCCTGACTATTTAATGGTGAAGTAAAAAAAATTTAGAAAAATATATAAATAAATGTATTTGAGGTAGGAAGGCGAGACTAAAGAGTTAAGTAAAAATTATCTTTTAATTCACACGCGCACACACACACTTATCTTTTTTTATGTGGATTAATTCGTGGGTGACAACCAGCAAGCCCTCCAACATTGTTGTTTGCTTTCAGTGAAATTTCTTATACATAACATGAAAGCCGTATTATTTTAATAGCAATCCACCTAATTTAGTCATTCAATCATTTTAAGATTTTAGGTTCAGTTCATTGAATCCCATGACAAGAAACTATTTTTATAAATATCACTATTTTTATAATTTATATTCCAAATTTCGAAGTAAATAGTCACATTTTCTTATTCATCATGCTAACTGCAAAATATTAAATTTTCTTTATAAGCTTCAAATAATGAAAAAAAAATATGGCGAATAAATATCTGATGTCACAATGAAAAAAAAATCAATTTTAATTCAACGGCGAGATCAATAGCAACAGGAAAAGAATATTCAATAACGAAATCTATTGTTGGAATTTAGATAAAAATGTTTTTTTTTTTTAAATTGGCATGATGCAAGGAAAACTTGCACAATAGTTAACTGATATTTTTAAAAGCATAATTTTCCTAAATTTAAAATTTATTAAAAATTAGTTTTGTTGCTTCGGATAGTTTCGAAAATTATCGTGAAAAAACAGCAAAATCTCTTTTAATTTTTAATTAATTAAAATTTTAAAATAAGATATCTTCAAAATGCTTAGCCCTTACCTGCCTTACAGAATATATCAGTATTAATTTTTCGAGTTATTGATAAAACTATTTGTCCTGTAGAATGTTAATATACGCATGCACATTTTCTTTCATTATTAATAGGGATAAATGCTTCATGTTTATAAAGTGATGTTTTGTAGCTGATATCTGTTTCATTTTCTACTGTATTAATGATTTGAAATTTTATGGAAATGTGTGCTTATCAATGACAAAAAAAATATTTTAATACCATATCTTTTAAATTTACAGTTTAGTGAAATTTAAAATCATATAAAAAATACTGTCTATTGACGTATTTGATAAAATAAATGAAAGCTTTCCTGATATTGAGAATAGAAAATTCTTTTTATGAAATATAAATGTTCCGTAATATTTTTTAAGTATCTGATGAACGACAAGCACTTAAATAAGTAAAAGACAATCAAAAAGTTTTTTTAATAATGAATATATAAAAAAAATAATTTTTAAACTCCGGCTGTCAAATAGAAAAACATAAATGTTTGAGGATTGAAACTATTTTAGTAGAGATTTTTATCCACATGAAAAAAAAAATAATTTAAGCTTTCATTTGAAATTAACTATGTTATGACTTTGAATAATTATTTACTAATTTGTACAAGGCGTTCGCTTATGTAGTTTTTGATTTTATAACCTTTTGTTTGACCACTAGAGTATAAACATGAAAGACATTTCCCATTTCCTAGCCTAAGAAATATAAGAATTTTTAAATCGTTTTTAATTCGTATAATATGTTTTATTTATTAAGTTTGTTTTGCAAGTTCATCACAAGAACTAATCACTGAAATTTTTCTTTTTCGAAAAAAGACTAAAATGCCAGAAAATCTGTATTAATAGTTGTTTTATTTCACACTATAAACATAAAATAATTAGAAAATATTAAATCTATAAAATAATTCGAATTCTTGATTTAAATCTTCACTTTTCTTAGAAAGAGACGTCGAAAATTTTTAAAATCTATAATTTTCCAACTTATTTTTATTTGGAAATTTCTAGAATAAACGCGAATTTTTCAAAGTTTAAATTTTATATAAAGTAACTAAAGAAGCAGCTTGAGAGCGTGTTAAATTTGTTCATAATCATGATTGAAAGAATATGAGTCGAATCATACATAACGAAATTTATTGGCTACTATTATATCGCTATAAAATTCCCTCGCCTATATGAGTTTTTCGAATTTTGGAACATTTAGAAATGAGCATGCAAATTCAAATTAATAAATGTAATGATTCTAAGGAATCGTTAAATGTAAAATACTTTTGAAAAAAAATATCAAAAAGTGTCAAAAAATGCAATAGTCTGAATTATTGTTTAATCTAAACAACGATTCTCTTCAGAAGTTCCAATTTTTAAATCATAATTTTTCTGAATACAGCGATTCTTTGACATATTATATAATTTAAAATAAATTTATCAAGTGTTTTGATTAGTTTTTACTTATTTTAAAATAAGCAATTCGAATATTTCCTTTTTAAACTAATTCCTAATATTGGAATTTATGGTCAGTAAAGTTTTCTTTTTCTTTATCTTTGCAAACGCTTGTTATATTTCAATGCCCCACAAAATAAAAGCAAATACTAACAACATACTAATAGTAATATTAAAGAATTTTTTTCACCCATAGTAAAATTAATTTGCTGTTTAAAAATATAATTATTCAATTTTTTGAAATTATTTTCTTTAATATTTGAAAATATTCAATAGATTTTTCTAAACTTATCTCGGAATTTTAATACTTGCCATTTTTATTTTACACATTCTATCATTTCTTACAAAAATCTGTTTCATTCATTTACAGAATATAATTACTGATTTCTATTGATTTCATTAAATTTAAAATGATAGATGAATATTTTAAATAGAACCGAAAATTAATTGAATATAAAAAGTGTAAGTGTATTATTTTTTTAAGGATACACATTTTTTAAAAATCAAATTTTAATTATAATAGAAATTATTTAACTGAACTATAGCAATGAAACTTAAATATATCTTATTTAATAATTCTTTTGCTCGTTATATTAAATGAGTAGGATTCGTTTCTTGGAAAAAATGTAATAAATATAAAAATCTGATATGAATATAATATATTACAAAATGCAAATTGTTTCAATACTAAAGAAATTTTAAAATAAAGATGGCAAAAATATTTTTTTAATTTAACAACTGTATGATAAAAATTTTATCAAATGGATGATTAGCATGCATAAATTAGGAACTTATTCAAACTCTGTTTTTATAAATTAAACTGGATAAATGCAAATTTTTTCATAATTATGGTATACATATATATTATTACTATCTTACTTTTATTTAAAAAAAGTTTTTATTTTGGGGTTTATGTATAATTTAATCTCGTTATTTCAATAACTTAAAAATTGATAATTTCCAAATAACTTTATTTTATCGTAATTTTTTCATTCTATTTTTATGTAAAATTTATTTTAAATCATAGAACTGGCACCAGGTGAATGGTTAAGGGTATATTTTTGTTAACCTGAAGTTCTCTATTGTATTAAATAAGATCTGAAAAAAAAAGAAACAATCACAAAATTTCTACCATAATGTAATATTAAATTATCAAATGATCAAAAATAAATATTTATTCAATTCATCAATAATGTTACTAAATAAATAACTTTGATGAACTCTTCAAAAACTTGAAAAATGAAGGTGTGAACTCTTTTAGTTATATAATTTTCTATAAATCGACAGAGTTCTATTTTAGAACAATAATATTGACTTCCTGATCGACTTGCCCACGTGGTAAAAGTTATAATGCAGCTTACCTGTGATCGCCGATAGTGTCAACACAAAACAAACTTATAGGGGGTTGTTTACTTTCAAAATATTTCCAAAACCAATCATTTTTGAAGATTCCCCTTCTTTCCTCAAAAGTTTTCCATTCGAATCTTCAGATCAGAAACATCGGGTTGGGAATTTCCGTTTTATACATGAGTGAAGAAGACCGATTCCGGTTTGCAGAGCATTTACGTCTGTGGATAGAGCATTGTCACTATGGAGACGACTATAAACAAGTCTCGTGTGTGACTAGATCACGCGCCTCCAGTATTAGGGGCGGAAATGTAATTGTTAAGGCATTCTCACTGATTTTAGTTTTTTTTTATTCCGGCATGACGCGGCCGGGAAAGAGTATTGCACATTAAAAAGGAAAATAGTGGAGGTTTATGTTTTAGATAATAAAGCTTATATTGTGTCTTTACAATTTGCAAATTTAATGATAAATCAATGTGAATTAATATGGAAAATAAGGTTTCTTTATAATTTTGCTAATAGATGTTATTTTGGATAATTTATCATGGATGATGTTGGCTCATAAAAATGCATTTGAATAGCAGTGCATATAAATGTACACATTTGACCTTAATACACTGAATATTGTCGTTGCATGTCAGCTTAGTAATTAAGGGTAAGAATGACCAATAAAAGTTTTCCTTCAATCTTATCTCTTTTAGTTCTTAGACAGAAAAGATAATTTAATCAGAATTTCTAAGAAAAATACTAGGTATAAATGTAGATGACATGTCAATCTTCTAAGTTGTAAAATGCCTAACTACTTTTTTCTTCTTAAGAATTTTTAGATAACTGAAATGGGGAACATTGACCGCATCATTTTAAAATAAAGCAAGAATAATAAGGAGTTATTACATCGAAAAAGTATTAATGATTTTTATTGAATCAAGAATATTTCTTATAATTATTCTGAATTTCTTCAAAAAAAATGTTTATCCCTAAAGGGTAATACTGAACATATATTATATTATAAAATTCAAAATAAATTAAAACTATTCAAATAAATTAACACATTATATACTATGGAAGTTCATCTGCGGATTAAGCGTATTCTTCAAGTTTTCTCCTTCACAAATGAAAAAATAAATCTTCAATTTTTTCACAATATCCTCCCTTCTGTGTTTCAAATAACTAATACATGAAACTATATTAATGTGCATTGAATTTTCACAGCTAAAAATAATGAATACAGATGGAGAATCTTGTCAGTTATGAAAACTCTTAAGGTGTTAAAGAATTAATATTATAATATGTTCTTTATTATTTTTTGAAATACCCATTGTTTCCAGTCAGAAATATTGCAATCGTAGTCTAATTAAAGGACAGACAGATTTTAAGATTCTTTTTTAAATGAATGTTGAATGGTGGATAGGTCAATGATTCCTGATATTGACGATGAACTTAGCAACCATTTGGCGTCGAATCTAACTATTTCAGTCCCAAAAAATGAAGGTTCTAAAAGTGCAAAATCTAATAAGTGCAAATATAGCTTCAATCTGTTAGGAATCCAAGTTTGCTAATCCTTCTAAATAACTCCTTACAATGTAACTATTTACCGGGAGATTATACAAAATGAGAAAAAGAGAAATATCTCTTTTTAGAGAGTTGATTTCAAAGTAAGATTCTTAGCCATTTTTGTAGAATATCACTGTTTTCTATTTAGCTATTTGATGGCAGCATGTAATGTCAATCCTCTTATAATGAATTTCCTATACTTTGCAATATTCTGAATATTCGTAGAATGAGGTGTCTTCTTTCATTTCCAATGCACTGGATTCCTTATACTGTACATCTAACCGGATCTATCACTGTCCCACCTAATTTTCTGGAATATTCATGGAATAATCTCACTCTGATAATTTTGTGGCATACTGTAAAATATGAATAACTAGAAGACTATGACATAATTGACTGGAACTAAAGCTGAATTTTAAGGACATCACCGGTCACGATGCAGCCTTTCCGTGAGAAGCTCATCCTGTCATCAGTGGAGGTAGTTAACCTCAATGATGACGCGACGGGCTTTCCCTGAGTATTATTCAACCCAGGTAGCAAGGATTAATCACAATGAAGGAAGCTTCTAATCCTCAGGACGATTACAAATGAATTCTCACACCTCCTGAATTACAAATTTTTTCACAAATAGCGCTCATAAGCAAAATATAAAACAAAAAACAAGATACTAAAAATGTTTTGCAGTACCTCATTTAAGATTGATAAACTCCTTTATTAAAATTTTTTATAAATATTATTGTTTGCTAATGAATAAAAAATTGTCGAAGTAAAAAATACCATATTTTCAGCTTTCCAATTATCGTCAATTCAAATTTCTATCTGTTACGTGGAATAGCTATATTAATGGGTTTCTACCTCTTTAATCTGTTTTATTTTGTCAACCATTAAGTCAAGAGAAAAAAAAAGAATATGAGAAAGTTACATACTCTTCTTTTCCATATCGCAACTCATATTTGTTGTAAGAAAAAAAAAAGAGTTTTAAAAGGCAAACATCTTTTCAAATTTTTGTTTTTATAGAGCTTGGCTTCATGTTAAGACGGAAATATAGAATTTTAAAACAATTTTCTTTCTTTTAAATGCATCGATTTCTAAAATGTTTTATTTTTATAGCGTTCATTTTTCTTTAATGAAACAATAATAATAATTTCTTTCATATTTTCCTGAAAATACACCTAGGAACAAGCAAGAAATATTTTCTATAAATTACTTTATTTAACTGTCAAATACTCTGTGCAGTGTATAGCTCGAAACATCCAAAACATATTAAATCGCAGCAATGAAATATTCTAAAATGAATGATTCAAATAAATCGCAGCTTATCATCATTCTATGTACATAAGTTTGTACATCAATAATTCATTCAGTTGAAACGTTAAATGAATTTATCCTTAGTATTATTTAGCCACCGTTTTGAAAAAATATTACGGGCTGAAATACTTAGCATTGACCAGAATCAATAACAGTGTTTTTTAGTGATGAAATTTTAACAATTAAATCAACTGGCATAAAAGAGTATAGCTTTACTTATGTTCAGCATTTGAACAAAATTTGAATTGAACTTAGTCTGAGAAAATAATTTTTTTCCCAAGACTACCACTCTAGGAAATCTGAAAGTTTTCTCAACAAGGACTTTTGATAAGAGATATAACTAATGTGCGATCCAAAAGATTGTTTTAAACGAAATATTATAAGGACTAAAATTATTCTATTTTCTAGAAGTCGAAAAAATCTATTAACAAAGAAAATGTGGAAAGACCATTAATCAAAAAGCTAAAACACCTCGTAATTTTTTAAAATTAATGAAATAGATCAAACGATACCTTAAAATAAAAAGAAATAATTTTAACCCATTAGTCATTGATAATTTTCAAATATTCATGCAAAATTGTTAAACTTTATAAGTGAGAAAATAAATGTGCATTCACAATAAGGAATAAGAACAAGTTACTTATTATGAATGATAACTTTCAATTTCAATAAGCCGTTAAAATCATCTAATTAAATTTCGAATCAATTTTTAACCCATTTATGCCTAAGGTTAAAAAATTGGAATTTTTGCAGGAAATTTCTATATGTTAGGTAAAAGAATATAATAAAAATAGCTTTAATTGTTAAATATTGCTCCGAAAATGGAACAGTAGGCAAATGGGTTAAGTAACAAGAACCTCAAAAAACTTTTACGTAAAGAGAGACTTTTTCAGAATCAATAAGTTAAAATTCATTTTAATTACATATATATTTTTAACATATTCCGGATTTTTTAAGTTTCTTTAAACCTTAGGCTTTACCATAATGTTTGCTATACCAATAATGGGCGAACAAAAAGGATACCGTTTTTGATTGCGTAATAACTAACTAACTAAAATAACTATTTAGTTAATTGTCACGGCGCCATCTGGGAGAGAAATCCCACCATATAATATTCGTGAAGAACGTTTATTGAGTATTTTGGATTTCTACTTCCAACTTGTTCAAAGTGTGCACTGCGTTTCTGTAGACAATGTTCATATCGTTCAAGCAAAAATTTCAAACACATCCTCAACACAAAGATTGCTGCAGAGTTCTGCAATAAGATATATTTTTTTCACATAATACGAGCAGAGCTCTTGGTGAAACTTCACAACTGAGCACAATTTCCTTTAACATTTCCCACAAGTAGGTATCAGGTGGTGTAAGATCTGAGGAATGAGATGGGTATGGGAAGTCAGCAAAACGGGAAATGATTCACCCTGGAAAATTTCCCTGCAGTATGACTGGAGATTTTCGAGTGATATGGCAGCTGGTCCAGAGCTGTTGATCTCAATGTCTGTTCATCTGAATGTTTCTTGCAAGACAGAAACTTCTCAAATCCTGAAGAAATGGTTCAATTACTTATTAAACCATTTTATTAGTTTCTTTTAAGGTTGTGCTGCCACATTTCTCAAACCAGGTCCACCTTTACGACAACTTCCATATAAGCGAAAATAATGCTCAACTGTAAATACTTTTTCATCCGTTGAGAGACTCGTTTCCAACAACAACTACACAACACAACTAAATTTTCACTACTTCAAACATATATAGCTATGCCTCGTCGACAAACGTAACCGCAAGTTTCAGTATGTATCTTTTGGATGCATTCTGTATTTGTAAACTTCGTTCCTTTATGTCATTTTTTTTCAAGATATTATTTTTACAGCTCGGTATGTACAGCATTTCTGTATTAAGAATTAGCAGTACATTTTCTTGAATGTATTTGAATGCTTCATGATAAATTATGTGAAAGATGTAATACTTATAGAATGGCTTATAGTGTAAAGTGAAGTTCAAACTTTTATCATTTGAATTGATTAGTTGGGAGAGGTTTCTATCTGTTTAAGATACATTTTACGAAGGCAATCCCAGAATACCTTTCAAGTTTAAGAATTGATCGCAAGCGGACATTAAAAGTATTTACGAAGTATATTTACAATTACCAATAATATAGATTAAGGTAAATTAAGGCATCTTTACGTGGCAGCGAATTTTTATATGTTCTGAAATGATCTTCAACTCTCTACATAATTTCATATGATATATTAGTATTCCTTAATCATCATTAATATATCCGTTGATAAACAGGCATGTACCCAATATGTCAATAATAATAAAAAAACTTTTAATAATGAGAGTTAAGCAGGAACATGTGTCTGTTATATATAGTCTAAATAGATAGCGCCAGTACACTGTTAATCCGATCAGTTCTGTTTCCTTTTCAATTTAAAAGACTGGTGGTATATTTTAGCAAATCTATTTGACTGCCTTATCCCAGTCATCCCATAGCTTTATTATAAAAGTTATGATGCAATATCTATATATTTTATTGTAGGATCTGTACTTTCTTTTATAAATCGTAAAATCTTATTCATATTCTTATGCAATCTATGAATTCATGTTGCAAAAAAGAAATAATGTTTACGTTTTTCAATCTGGGAAATGTTTGGGAGGAAAGTAATCATGATTCCTGGAGTACCAACAACTTTGCGAAACAGGAAAGAAAAATTCTTTTCATGCAATTTTTTTAATAAAATGATTTCTATGCTATTTCTTTAAAATTTTCCTTTTGTAGTTTTGATCAAATTTGTTCAATATATTCTCCAATTCCTTTCAAAGTTATAGGATCATATCATACCCTCTTTTCATTCGTGCATTCAAGCACAGAATAAATATTAAAAATAACTATTTTACAATATCTATATGTAGGCATTAGTTATATTTCAAAATACGCCTTCAATATGACTCTAGGGACAGGGAGGTATCGAATATGTTGTGATTGCCCGTATTTTCATAATCTTGGATTTTCTAGATCAAAATGAAGGCAGGACTTTGGAAATTGAATAATAATTTATCCTAGTTTCCCACCTATCTGGACTAATTTTTCTTATTTTGAGTTCCATATGTTTTTTAATTTCAAAAAATAAATAAATAAATTGACTTTTTGTTAGTTTACCTCATGGTAAAGCAATTTGCTCAATACTTCTAATGTTATGGCCATTTTAAAAGTTGCAAACTTTAAATGGTACTCTACCTTTGTCTGAACCTTTCAAAACATACAAATTGTGAGTGCAAGGAAAAAATGCAGAAATAACTCTATCTAGATTTTGATGCTGATCATCGAGTTTAACTTAGACTGCTGTATATTTTTATTTTTCTATTTATTTGTTTTTTCCTTTGTTTACATTTATCATTTATTTACTTATTTTTCTCATTTGTTTATTTATATATTTTCTTTGCTTCTATTTATTATTATGCTTTTATTTTTTTATTTCTATTTTCAAAGTTTAAACTGCCTATTTTTATTATTCACAAATTATGTTTCACTGATACTCTTGTTGTGGATATTATGTAAGGTATTCTGCTTTACCATTTAAACCATCTCTATTTTTCTGTGCCTGTTCCTTTTTTTGTTGTTCCAGAATTCGTTTTCTTTGGCTGTTTTTAGGTTCTTTTGGATCTTTTACACAAGCCTATGAAAGATTTTCTGAGTAACTGGTCCTTTTGTAGCTATTTAAATTCCATTTTTTATTTTAATTAGAGCTTTATTCCGGTGTAACGTCATTTTTGGCATACAACTAATCACCATAAGAACTCATCAGAATATTTTCATAATGGACTATTTTTAATAATGTCAGATGAGAATAATAAAAGGCATAACATGTAGACTTGATACATATTGATTGTATTTTCTGAATGATTTTTAAACAAAGAATATGCAAGAAATTAAAGATGAGAACGCCATTAATTTCTTTAATTAAGAGTTTGTGAGCAGACATGATTTTATGGGCAATATTTCCAGAATAGCCCTTATCAGAGTAGAATGATTCGATCAATAGCATATTTACCGCCATCACTTTCGCCTACTCATTTGTTAAAAGGTTTCAAAACAGGACGAGAATATCTCTTTCAATACATCACAGAAATGTGTTAGATATTCTGAGGAAGCCAGTCTCAGACTTACATTCATGCGCGATTAAGCTGTATTCTCAGAGGGCAGTCAATAATTTTGGAATGCATATCTTCATTGCATATACACATATTCTATTTTAAATTTATGATTTAAAAATGACTCGAAAACTACAAAATGGAATATGCCTATATATGATCAACTTCAATTATGTTAAAATTAAATTTAGAGTGTTAAAAAAAAAAAATTTTGCGTATAATTATATAAATGTTCTTTGAAATTTTAAATAGAGATAAAAGGAAGAATCACTTAAGTTAACATCTCACTCTCTATATTTCCATATCATATTAAAGTAAAAATACGATTTTAAAATGCTATAAATTTCATAGCATGAATATGCCCATATATTTGGGCAAACTAAGTTACATTTATTAAGTTAAAGGCTCTAGGGTTATATCTTAAGTGTATTATTAGAGTTATTCTTTGCAATTCTAAATAGAGATAAAAGGAAGAAAGACATAATCTCTTGCACCGCATTCTAAATTTTCTTACTACATCAGAATAAAAATAATTTCTCTAATTTATATATAATATAAAACTGCTCCTTATTTAATTTTTATTCGTAATGTAATATACCACAATATCACAACTCCCTAAAAAGATATTTTTTGATAACAACTTAGCAATTCTTGTATGAATTTAGATATTTCGTGTATTTCGGAAACGGTTCAAACAATTTGGATCGAATTTTATATTTAGACGGGGTTTTGCTTTTTAAGTTAGGTATCTATATATGTGTCTTTCCTGAAGAAAAATGCCATTTTACACACAGTTTTTTTATAATTATCAGAATAACTATATTCAGCTTCGAAGTGAGGACAAAGTAACTTACTGGTCATAACAATATTAATGGCACGGATGTTGCATGTTCTCGGTTCGAGACGCGCTTTTTACTTTACATATATATGTTGAAATTTAACAGTTTTGCTTTTTAAATTTATTTTTAGAAATAGGTGTCTGCTGAAAAAAGCGATTTTATACAAACAGCCATTTTTTTTTATAATTAACTATTAGCGCATTTTTCTAAATTCTGTCATGGTGACTACATCATATTTCGCCATTTGGACTTTCACTAAATTAAAACTGAGTTCAAGTTCAAAAATATAAATAACGATAGACGAACTATAAAATGAATACTGTGATATAGCAGATTGTTTCGAATGGCATGTTAAACTAAGTGCATTCATGATTTTTTTTAATGACTTGTTCATAAGTAGGTAAGATTGGAAAATATTCATATGTAATCACTATGATTCGCATCTAAATATTTTCTCTGAAAAAAACATGATTTTACTAAATAAATGCTGAGTGAAGCTTGGTCCTCCAGACAACGCAGTTTTAAACGCTTTTTACTAAAGCATGATAAACATTTTCCTGAATTTTTTAATGCAAAAATATTGTTAAAGATATGCAGTTAAACTATAATTGAGATAGAATACCTTCAAAATATAATAAGACATATATTTTATGATATAAATATTGCAGAACTTTCCAAATATAGTAAGGGAGTGAAGAAAGATATTCTAGGTCTTTGTTTTCCTCAGAAAACTCAGCGGAGGTTATGACCAGCGAAGAAGCACAGAAACAGAAGGAAAGTAATTAGCTGTCTAGCAAACCACGTGACGTTGCTACTGAAACATTCAGTCCAATTCTCCGAAAGCCAAACATCAAGTAGACAAGAGTTTGCTTTTTTATAATGCTAATATTAGGGAAATGTGCTTTAGATAAAAAATAGTGTTAAGCAGTAATTGATTTTAGAACGAAAATTATACAGATATGAATGGCAATATTTGACAGATTTTGGATTTGGAAAGCAAGAAAAAAAATTTGTCATCTTTATACTAATGTTATTTCTATTAACACTAATGGTCTACGCTTTACCAGAATTTTTTTTTTTTTTGACTTAGGGCTATCAAACTTATATACATACTTTGAAGTTTGGGAACGTACACTTCTCAGAAATGCTTTTAGAATTTTAAATAAATGAAAATTAAATCTCGGAAAACGAAATTTGACATTGTTTGTGTGATAATTTTGGAAAATATTATTGGGCAAAAATAAATTTTATACATTATGAAATTTTTCATGCCATTTTAATAATATCATTGAATAATCATGCAAATTTTTCCTAATTTTGAATTAAATTTTGTTTTTCTCTGATTTCCAAAAATAGATTGTATTGTTTTCTTGATTTCAAATCGTATTCATTCTTTCATTCAAAATTCAATCACGAGATTTTTTCCCAATTTTAAAGTTAAAGAAGGAATCTGCCTAATATCCATGTGGGTACTACAAAATTTAGGATATAAATATGTATGGATATTTGGGTTTTAACAATTTTAAGATATTAGGGGAACTGCCTCCATTAACATTTATGCATTTGATAGATAATGCATAAATAAAACAATATAATGTGACATTAATGCCAAGAAGTTTGGAAAAATAATGGGCATGAATTTATATTTAAATGATGTACCGAAATCAAATTTAAGCAATATTCCAGACAAACCTAGCTTTAGCTAGACACCTAAAGCGACTATTTTTTAAAAAACGTAAAAAGTAAATTTCAAATTTCAGTCGAAAAATTAATAATAAAGATGTTATGTCCACTTGTTTAAGATTTAACATAGAAATATTTCCTCATTAAAACTATGAACAATTCTTAAATGTTACAACATCTGATGATTAAGATAAAAAATACTTTTGGTTCAAAGAGTTAACTCCAAATCTAACCATTTGCAGCATATTATACTGTGTTTCATATTAAATTTGGAAATGATATTCATAACTTATTTAAAGAATTTGCATACATTGAAATAAGAATTTATATTTATAACATCATGTTATCAATGATCAAAATTATAAAATTATAAAGTAATTCAGAATTAACATTCGAAAACTGGATAACGCTCTAAAATATTAACCTATTAAAAATTAAATTTTGTTTGTTTTAAAACTTAAATGAAAATAGTACATTGGAAATGACACGATTAAATCAGTATGAATAAATCCCACGAAACTTTTTAGTATATTCTTTAAAAAAGGTGTTATCTCCCCTATTCTGAGCATAAATGCTATGGCGTTAGGCGTGGACCGTAAATGCCCCAAATGCCTGAAATTTTTATTTTAAAAGTCCCTCATAGGAACAGTTTTTGCTTAACAGTATAATGAAGAAAACCAAATATTCACTTTGATCACTATTTCTTCGACAACTTGTAACCTGAATTGCAATATCAGAAACAAAATTACTATTCAAAATTTCATTTTTTTACGTCGTTGCATTTTTGTATTTTTATATCAATTTTACATATATACGAATGTACAGGACAACAGAGTGAAAGATATACCATACATGGTGCCAATTCACATATTTGGTACTAAAGATGTGGATTGATATTTTAGTTGCCTTTATCAGTCAAATTTCATTCATCTAGCCCTTTATCTTTCCTTTTACTATTACTTTCCTTTTCCTATTTATCGTAATTACGTGCACTCGGAGGGACAGACAATTCCTTAATATAGATTGCGCCCAAATTTGTTAAAAATCTACAAATTTAGTTTGAAGATAACAAAACACAAAATCACAATGATTTTACACAAAATCACATTTTATTAATTCAAAGAATTTTTGAGCTATTCTGTGTAAAGCTAAACATCATTACAAAAATTGGCTTTCGAACTTAAGGTGACCTGAAACATGGAAATCTTTTAAATTTCGACTTGAATTTTTTAAAAATGTATATAGTGTTTTTTCTTTCTATTACTTCATACATAATAAAATAAAAAGCGAGAAATCGATTAAAGAGTCAATTATTGACAATTGTTCTAACTATAGTGTGTACAGATAGAGAGACATACATTATTCCGTCAAATATAGAAATTCTTCTACATCACGATGTCAATTTTTTTAAATGTATGTAATATTTTCGATATATATATATATATATATATATATATATATAAGTCACGGGATAGCAATATGCAAATATACAGATGAGATGGCAGCGAAAAAGTATAAATGCGCAGTTCCTTTTCCAGAGCTTTCATTTGTGTTCAAGTTATTCATGTGAACAGATTTTTCGTGATTTATGGCGGCACGACGAGAATTAACAGACTTTAAACGTGGGATGTTAGTTGGAGCTAGACGCATGGGTCATTCCATTGCGGATATCGTTAGCGAATTCAACATTCCGAGATCCACAGTATCAAGAGTGTGCCGAGAGTATGAAATTTCAGGCATCACATCCCATCATGGACAGCGCAGTGGGTGACCACCTGCACTTAACGACCGAGACCGCCTACGTCTGTGTAGAATGGTCAATGTTAATAGACACGCAACACTTCGTCAAATAACTGCAGGAATCAATGTGGGACGTACGAGGGACGTTTCCGATAGGACTGTGTAGCGAAATTTGTCTTCCTTCGGCTATGACAGCAGAAGACCGACTCGAGTGCCTTTACTGACAGCGCGACATCGCCTGCAGCGACTCTCCTGGGCTCGTGAGCATATCGACTGGTCCCTAGACCAGTGGAAAACCATGGCGTGGTCAGATGAGTCATGATTTCAGTTGTTATGAGCTGATGGTAGAGTTCGAGTGTGGCGCAGACCCCACGAAGCCATGGACCTAAACTGTCAGCAAGGCACTGTTCAAGTTGCAGGTGGCTGCATAATGGTGAGAGCTGTTTTTACATGGCATGGACTCGGTCCTCTGGGGCAACTGAACCGATCATTGACTGGAAATGTTTATGTTCAGCTGCTTGCAGATCACTTGCAGCCATTCATGGACTTCATGTACCCACACAACGATGGGATTTTAATGGATGACAATGCACCATGTCACCGGGCCAGAACTGTTCGCGATTGGTTTGAAGAACATTCCGGACAATTCCAGCGCATGATCTGGCCACCTAGATCACCCGATATGAATCCCATTGAGCATTTATGGGACATCATCGAAAGGTCCGTTCGTGCCCAAACTCCTGCAACATCCACACTTTCACAATTATGGACCTCTATACAGACAGCATGGCTCAATATTCCTGCAGAGGACTTCCAACGACTTGTGGACTCCATGACAGGTCGAGTTGTTGCACTTCGCCGGGCAAAAAGAGGACCGACACGATATTAAGAGTCATTCCAGGAATTTTGTCACTTCAGTGTATATATATATATATATATATATATA
>JAPMOQ010001675.1:709849-854267 GCA_026543055.1 Argiope trifasciata | reverse complement strand
ATATATATAAAATAAAACGAGAGTCGTAGATATATATGTAGTGTACGAATGGTTATCTCTGAAATTTCGAAAAGGCAATAATCCGATTACGAAACCATACTTTAAATAATTCAGTGTCAATCAATCAGTCTTTTATATCAATAAGTAAACAACGTGAAGAAAAAATTTATTTAAGTGGTTTACTTAATTATAAAGTTTAGAATATTATTTAAAGCTTCTAATGTAGTTTTAAACAGAATATAGTTAGTAAAGAAATAGTAAGAAGTTTGTGTCGAATAAAATTGTTATGGGTTAGTTATCGCTGGTGTTAAGAAACACCCTTTCGTAAGGAATAATTTAGTTCTATGCGTAACATGATTTCTACAGAAATGTTTAAGTGGTTTAGAGATGAAAGCAATTACCTCCACTTCTAGTTTAATAGTAGTTTCAACTTTAAGTGTACATGTTTGTTAAAGTATAAAATTGAGAAACACCATTTGAATTATCCTGATATCTGAATTTTAAACAACCTGTTTAGAATCTAATATTAATAGCGGAATGAAGACCGTTCAATACTGGAATAATTTGTCATATTCAGAACTCAGTACATTTCACATGTCATGAGAGGAGGAGGAGGAGGGACATGATCACTCAGTGAGGATATAAATTTCAGCTAAATATCGACGAAACGTTTGAAATTCCAAATAGCACTTTATAACAATTCGACAGATCGTGCTGTATTGCCTGTTCCATGCTTTATTGCATTTGAAAAAGAAAAGAAAGTTGTACGCAATTTTTTGGAAGATAACATTTTTTAAATAATTAATATAAGAAGATTCGAACAATTTCTTTCTTAATTTTTAAAATTTTGATTAATATGAAACAGATGTGAAAGTTTTCTCTATTCAAGGTGGAATCACGAGTAACTGTTTATGAAGTACTCGTTGAAGCTAAAGCACTGATAATATAGCCGTCTTATTGATAAATAATAGGCTCATACGTTCTTAATTCTTTCTATAACACCCAACTTCTGTTTCGACCCAAAACGGTAGAAAAAACTGTCTTATTATATTCTGTCCCGAAAATTGTTCTTCATCAGTTTAGTCTAATACTGTTTTAATATCGAGGGTTTTACGATAAAACCTCATTTGAAAAATACTATTTAATACAACGAAACTTTTATATAAAACTAATATGAAATATCTATATCTTTTACAAGCATTATAATTCGCTTCTACTTATTTATATATATGCATAAGTGCAACTGCGTGGGATGGGGGGGGGTAGTTTTGTTGTTATAAAAACCGGAAAAAGAATAAAATTTTTCCATAAAACTGTAACCGAAAAATGTGGTATTGTTTTGACACAGGTTAAAAAAATGAGGATTGAGCTTGATTTTTGTTACATGGTTTCGCTGCAATAAAATGTATAAACATCCTTCTACCTTAAAAATCAATATTTGTAGGATTAAATGGGCAATTAATTATATTTTTCTATTTATAACTTTCATATATCAAATCGTAATAAGTAAATTATTATTATTTAATTATTGGGATTTCTTTTTAGAAGTGAAAAATGCATGTGAAAAATGTAGGCATAGCAACATAAATAGGATATTCAATAAAATAATTTTTTTTTAAAATAATTGTCACTAATATTTAAATCTCGTTCCAAATACATAATTCAAAATTTTCCACTTAAAGCCTCAATATTACGCATTCTGCCACTTTTAAAGATTCTAGTTAATGATAAATTTTCACACACACCTGTTAACACTTTGAAGATACATTTTTAAACTTTCTTTAAAAAGTTTTGTATCTGTAATTAACTTATTTCAAAACATATAAAGTAATTGAAAAGTGCTTGTTGCCTCTGTTAATTAAAAGAAAAACATCAGGAAATTGTGTTGAATAGAATTCGCCATAGGAGGAAATTGAAACTCACCACAATATTTCCCGATGGTACAGAAAAAAATCTAAGGGATTTCCCTCAGAAAACACCAAAAGCTGAAAGACCTCTCGAATCAAACGATGAAAAAAACAAGAATGATAGATTCTTCTCTAACTGATTAAATTCCTTTAGAGTTTCCTTTCCCCTTGATTAAGAGTGACGGGGGACTTTTCTGGGCAGTCATGGAACGTACAGCGTCCCTGGTTTTAACCAATTGCTCTGGGGATATCTCAGCAGCAATCCATGGTCTCGTGGAATAACGTTATTGGAGACGTGACTTTGGTCCAAGAAGTTGTCATGTTACGTTTTTGTTGTAGTCAATGGCGATACATACTTCTTGAAGGAAGAGAGAAATTGCGATTTCAAAATTGCAGTTCCCTCTTCAGAATAATACAGAAAAATGACTGGGAGTCCTTTTTTTGGTTTATGTGATAGAAAATTCAACATGAAACAAACTTGTGGAGTGCTTTTGAAGTTAGGAAAAGGTATTATTGGTTTTTAAAATAGGAGTCGAATATCTCTCTCATCGATTTCTTTTTTTATATCTACAGTTATTTTTGCTGCTGCGTTTTGTCTAGAAATTCTTATATTAACTTATTCTGAGAAAATTTCCCCTTGGAAAAATATTGTTTCGAAATGATGATTTAATAAAAATTATCTAAAGTGCAAGAATATTTTGATTTCTAAAGCAATGCACGTTTTGTAAAATATTTTTCAAAAATGGTGAACAAAATCTATTAATTTTGATAACGATGGTATTCTAAATTTTTATATATTGTCTAGATACTTTCTCACTGCATTATAAACAAGTAAAAATAATTAAAAAATTGTTTATTTGATTAATTTTCTGTTCCAACCCTTTTAACTATAATATAATTAAGTTCCGAATGATAATTTCGATCATTGGAGCAAATTTATTTTACAAATTTTTTTATAAGGAATAATAATAATAAATTTTTTTCTCTTAATCGATTTCATTCTAAATTAGGTAGAAATCCCCAAATTGGGTAATAAAGGTTTTTATAAAATTTTATTTTTATTTAAAATTTATATAACTAATTTTTGTTAATTATATTTTAGAAGGTTTTTACATCGCAGGATTACAGAGAGACAGGCGTAATTCCAAAAATTACTTTTCGGATAAATTTGGAGTTTTGCAAATTTCGAAATCCAATTTTTTTAAGGTTACAAATTTTTCTCCTGGTATATTTCGTATGTTCCAAAAAATAATAATGCTCATTACATAATACAATCAATTATTAAAACTTTATCTCCAATCAAACATTGTAAATTTTGTTTCCAATTTTGTATTTATTGATAATTAATAAATGATACGATTTGACAAATATTAATTTATTTTTACACTTAAGAATACTTTTGAAAATAAAAGTTGCTTCAACAATTTATCTAAATTATTGCTAACTATAAAGTGGAATTTCAATATTAATTTTGAAATAATGTTAAAGTTATTCTAAGTAAAGGATAACCCATCTAATTAGAAATTATCGCATTATTGCAGCATCAAAAATCCTTCTCAAATTACACAATAATCAAATGAGCTTCTTTGCAAATTTATTACCAAGGGAATTTATATTGGATATTCTCAATGTAAATATCTTAACATTTTTAGTAATATTGTTAATCAGATATCCAAATAAAATTATAACGATTAAATACTCTGTAATTTGATATATGATTAAAAGTAAATTCTTCGAAACTTCTTCAGCAATGTCCACAATTATGTATAAAATTGATTATCATAGTGATTATATTAAAGAAATGAAATTAGAAGTGTATGAATCGATATTAATTATAAAAAGAATATTGTGTACATTTGCAAGCTCTCTACTAGCCATACTATTTGAGCTAGCGATACAAAATGTGATACATATTTATATTAGGGATGGAAATGTGAGCCTTGGAGCAATTTTCTTTAAATTTTAATAAAGAAGTTCAAATAATTAACAACTAAGCATTTTTTAAAAGTTTCTGAATTAGCAAGAATATTTTTATCTTTTTAAAAATTATATTTTCAATGTTGCAGATTTATTATTCCTACAAATTATTACTGAATTTTGGAAATTTTTCAGATATATTTTTTTTTTCTCAATTTTTAACATTTTGAATCTGTAACTTGTTTCATTGTTTCATCAATTATTTAGCCCCACAATTTCCTTCCATGGTTGAAAGCTAAGATGAAAATATTCTGTTTAAGATCAGAGTTGTTTATATGGAGAAAAAGTATTAGTACAGCGAAAGTTAGAGGGAAAATGAACAATGTAATTATGTTATTAATGGGCTGTGATGTAATGAGATTAGTTTTTATTAGAATATTTCAAGTGCATAGCAATTAGGATAAATCTAAGAAAATTTAATGGTTATTGAGAACCGGCAGAATCATGGGCATGAAATCTTATATAATAGAATTAATTGAAAAACTATTCAACAAATAACCCCTGTGAACCAGTTGGTCACCAAAGGCAGCTAACTTATAAATATATATTTCCTGAAGCTAAAAATATTATAGCCACTACTAATATTCTTGAAATTTTAATGCACTATTCTATATTTGACATTCTTCAAAGCATCTTTATAATAAATAGCAAAATAATGAAAGGGTATATGAGTTGTAGATTTTGATTGCGAACATGTCGACTTAAACAGACAGTACTTTTTATATTTGCTCAGAAGTATTTATTTGAACCGAATCTTAGAAAATTCTTTAGGCTTCCAGCGATATTTAAAAATATCGTTTATATCATGTTGATGTTTTTGATTGTTTTTTCTGTAGATATTTTAAAGAACATAAAAGGCATAGCTCGGAGAATAAGCAGTGCCTATCAAATAAAGGCAGAAATTAAAGAATCTTTTATTATTCAGTAAATCAAATGAGTTTTTTTCCAATTATTTTAAAACTTTACTTTTTTTTTTAATTATTTTGCACCGAAAATTATTTAATCCAAAAACAAAATTTAATAAAAGTTTTTCTAACAATTCGATAAATGAAGGTTTAAAGAACAAAATTGTTTAATGTTGTTTAATTTTTGAAAGTATTTGTTAGCCTTAATATTCCAAGGATATTTAAAGTTCCTTTTATATCATGTTGATATAGGATACTTAAAAGTACCATTTATATCATGCTAATATCTTAGTAATGTGATTATTTTCACTGATAGTGTTTTAAGGAACAGAAAAGTTGTAGCTTGGAGAACAAAGAGTGCATATCAGGTTAAGGCAAAAATTAAAAATATTTCATTATTAAATTGAATGAATTAATATAAATAATTTAATTATTTTTCTTTTCTGGAGTTATTTTGCATCGAAAATGGTTTAGCTCAAAAATAAAGTTATAAAAAATGGTATTAGAATAATTTAATAAATGAAAGTTTCAAGAGTAAAATTTATGCCTTAGTGCTATTTAAAAGTTAAAAATTTTTTTAGCGTTTATATTCCGACGGTATTTAAAAGTATGGTTTAATTCATGTTAATATCTTTGTAACAGGATTATTTTTTCTGTTAGTATTCAAAATTAATTATTTCAATTAATTTAAAAATTAATTTTTTTCATTCTTAAAGTTATCTTTAACCAAAAATTATTTAATTTAAAAATTTAAAAAATTATATTAGAATAATTCGATAAATAAAGTCTTAAAGAACAAAATTTATTGTTGAATGATGTTTAATAGTTGAAAATTTTTCTTAAGCCTTTATATTCCGGCGATACTTAAAAGTATCATTCAAATCATGTTGATATCTTAGTAGCGTGATTGCTTTTTTTCTGGTATTTTAAAGAACAAAAAGGGCAAGGCTTGGAGAATAATGAGTACCTATCAGGCAAGGTAGAAATTAAAAATCTTTAATTATTAAATTAAATTAAATGAGTTATTTCAATATTCTTTTATTTTTATTTCCTGAAGCTCTTCTGCACTAAAATTACTTAATATTAAAAAAAAATATGGTAGAATTATTCGTTAAATGAAAGTTTAAAAAGCGTAATTCATTGTTTAATTATCGAAAATCTTCTTTAGGCATGTTATTTCTTACGGCATTTGTCATAGGCAAACCCGTTGACCAAACGTCAGTGATATCATGCCGTGAGAGCTTCTCTTGTTTTCAATAACTCTATCTAGGGCCAAAGGCGCAACTTAATTGTCGTTTTTTGAAGCATTGCAGTTCTTTTGTACGTTGTAATTTAAACACTTAACAAACCACCTCTGATCCAGTACCCTCAGGGATAACGTTTCGCCTTTCTGTGGCCGCGACAGAGTTAGGCTTACCAGTCACTACACATACACGCCCTGCACGTTAGAACTCACAATCGAAGGGATGCGAATCCTATGTCCAAACAACCCGGATATCCAGATCCTTTGGCCCTTATATTCTGACGATATTTAAAAGTAACGCTTAAATCCTGTTGTCAACTTTGAAATGGGATTTTTTTTGTTGATATTTTAAAAAACACAAAAGGCGCAGCTCGGAGAATAAGGCGTACCGAAATTAAATATCTTTAATTATTTATTAAATTAAATGAGTTTTTTCAATTAGTTCAAATTAAAAATTTCTTTTTTCTTAACTGTGATTAGTTTGCACTGAAATTAGTTAATAATGCAAAAATTTTTTAAAAATATGTCAAAATAATTTGCTAAAAGAACAATTAAACGACAAAATTTATAACTTTATGTTTTGAGAAATTTACTTTTACATAGGCATGAAATTTTCGATTCACATGCTCATATTGAATCCTTTTGATTAATAAGTCTCTTTCATTTCCCTTTTTAACAAATTGTGATTGAATTGTACCTGCAGTTACAAGCCGAGAGGTGTCAAGTAAGTTCTGATAAGTGCGGACCCTTCTCTGATGCGTAATTAATTCTGAAAGCGATAGAAAGATACAGTCTTCCATCTGTAACTCCTTCTGTCAACATCATTCATCCAGATTTGCTCAACGAAATGAGCTTACGGATATTTGCAGGGCATTTAGGAGAATAATCGGATACAGCTTGAATGGCAAGCATATTCCTTTAATGAGTAAGATGAAAAGAGGGCTTAGCTTATTAAAGTCTTTAAAGAATTAATTTAATTGTAGATAATGATTTGGTTACCGTAATGTAAGAAAGACGATGGCTGAATATTTTATGAAATTTAATAAATGAGAGTATAACTTTTAATCTTTTAATATTATCAATATGCCATTTTTCAGGCATTATCAATATTCACTTTTTTTGACATTGAATGAAGTTTTGCTAACATAAGTTAATTTTTGAATGTATAATCATAGAATTTTATTGCATAAATGAACATTTTTTCCCTAACCATTTGATAATTAATCATGGATTGATGATTATTTGTTTTTAAAACTGTCAGCAACTAATGATGAGTTGATTATTTTTTATGGTGAAAATTCTTCTGTGCTAATCGTAAAGTAATTAAATTTGTTTTTTCTCAATAGTGAAATATCAAAGGCTAATTTAATAAGATGTTGATTTTTATGTTTTTTCAAGATTCTCCATTTCTATGAAGAAACTAAATTGCATCATCCTAAAAAGCGATAGAAAACGAAGTAATTAAGACAATATCTCAATGCAGTGAATTGAATACATAATTCTTAACATGCTTTTTAAATTATTTTTAATATTATTAATTTTATACTATATTATTCCACCTGACCTTTTTTATGGTTTCCAAAGTGGAATTTTGTAATAAATAATTGATATTTTGATGGACTAGAGTTTTGATGCTTAGTTCACTTATATATTCTTCACGGAAATGAATCATTTCAAAATCTTTTTTAATGAATTTTGAATTAAATACTTCAGTAAATTAATTTTTGACTTCATATGAAAAACTCCATCTAGTGGCAAAGAAGAGAAATAAATGACACGATTATTACATAATATTTATAAGGAATAATTATAGATTAAGCTTATAAAATTGCTTTCATTTAAACGTAGAAAGTAGAAAATGTAGAAACTCAAAACATTTGTTATTTTCAGAACACCCATAGGGTGTGCTTTTAAAAACTGTTTTCATTAAATATATTTATCAATTTTGCGATTAAAAAAGAAAAATTGCTTTAAGATGAAAATAGATGCCTCATAGAGAATAGATTATAATATCCATACAATTTTTATCGTAATATGAAATTTTATTTAAAAAAATACCTCCACTCATTTAATTGTTTTTTCTAGCTGACAAAAGATAGCACATCGTTATAGTTATTTTTTCTTTTTAAATTGAAGTTAATATACTTTCAAAAAATGCTAATAAATTGAATTTATCACGATTTAAAAGAAATCCTTTTCTACCTTTATTAATATTTCGAAATCTATATTTCATATTGATTGAATAGATTTGAAAAAATGTCTTGATATAAAAATATATTTTATATAAAATATTAAAGAATTTAATTCGCCGATTTGAAAAAAGTACTTATACCATTGAAATGATAAGCATTATGCGATAATTAAATGTAATTCAATTCTTCTCGAAATACCTTACTGTAGTCATACTTAATTTAAACTTGTAAATAACTAATTCATACCAAATTATTGTAAGTAAAAATAATTTGAATCACTATCTTTAATAGAATTAAACAGCGATTTATAAATAAATCATTCCATTTTATTGAACTAAAAGCAGATAAAAGGTGCATTACATTGGTAATGAGTAACCGCTTTGCATTCGAGTCGCAATGCATAATGTATTTCAGAATCAGTCACTTAGATGATCAGTGTTTCAGAAAGGGAACGGGTGTAATTGCAAATATGAATATCTGGTGGAATAATAATAACTCTATGTGAAGATGGGGAAGTGCTTCGATTAACACATCCGCATTCGCATGACACCTGTGAGAGAGACTCTTTCCACCATTCAGTCACTGCACTGTGACATGCATATTTTGATTGAATTCAAGTCATCAAGAGAGTTAAATGATGATCTCATTAATAAGAAAGTATAACTGTAATTCTAACTGGAATTTCAAAATATCGTTTAGATGTATGAGAACTAATTATAAATACACATATGGAATACTCCTAAGTAAATGACGAAGACTTATAGAAATTCATAGCAGTTGTAAAATATCCATCTGATAGATTATATTTAACCTTTTCCTTACGGACGGTACAATACACTGTATCAAAATTTCATTTTTGTATACAAATGCAAAAAAGTTACGATTGATTAGATACCAGCCATTCATTTCCTTCGCGGAATAAATTAGTCCGTTCTTTTGTAAACGCGTTTATAATGACGCCATATCTATTGATAACTGTACGCCTTTGATATTCATGATGTTATAGCTAATGTGTATGAAAAATTTATTGTTAAATATAAATCTGATTTTTTATTACCGTGGAGTAACATAGCAATCTTTCTTATTTGCGCTGAAGCATAAAATTTCCATTGATTTATTAATTTTTGTAAATTAAAAATGCTACAATTTTGCTTCTTTTAACCAGTAATTACTTTGAATCTTTGGTGTCAGAGAAAAAATAATACTCTATATCTGAAGTACAAAACTCAAGTAGTAATTTTTGACATGCAAATTCCGGCTTTTGCGCATAATTGTTCTCAAGAATTCCTTTAATTGAATAGGGATTAGCTTATTAAAAAACGACAATTGATACAATAAGTACCTGGTTTTTCTTAATTCTAATATTTTCTAATATTATAAGATTTATTTTCAATCAAATATAAATAAAGATAAACTTTAAGCTTCACAAATAATGAACTTTGAAAAGAAATGAGTATTATATGTTATTAACTGGGAAATCCTTGTTTGCAATGTTAACCTAGTTATATATTTTTATATATGTATGTATTTTTTTCAATACATGTAATGATCTTGCTACATTAAATTTTTGAAGAGAATTCTTATATCCTATTAAAGAATTAAAACTTAAGAATTAAGGATATTTCGATGAAAGTAAAGAGTATAATAAAACATTCTATCCCTTTCTCTCGAAATCCATATTCAAAAAAAAAAAAAAAAAAAAACTTGAAAACGTAACTTCAGTTTCCAAGCTGTTATCATTCAGATGAAATGAATTGGGTGCAAAGGGAATGTTTCAGAATTTTTTTGTTATTTTTGCTTAAATTTATAAAAAAAATGTTGGGATGACCGAGAATGTGGCTATTTATCACTGACAGCGAAGAAGGGGATTTGAATTTTTATAAACGATAAAAGTTTCCTTGACATAAAAATGGATTTATTCTGACTGAATTTTTAATGTCAAATTTTCGCGGAAGGGCTTGTTCCCTTAAGTTTACAGAATTTCAATATTTAATGAATTTCGGGTACAGAACAGCAGATTTTGTTGTGAAATAAATGTTGTAGAAAGAATGTATAAAAATGCTGCAAAATAAAACTAATACATTAGGTATTTATTAATTTTGCATTTATCTACAAATAAATATTTATTTTTCTGAAAGATTCGAACTTACAACAAAAATAAACGCATTATATAATTTTTATAATTAATTTCACCTTGAATGGTTCTTTTTGTAAATAATATAAATATTCATATAAAAATATATTTCGTCTTCTTCATACTTAATCTTATCATGAACAGTAAGTAACCAAACTTAGATACATTTTGTTAAGCAGAACATGGAACCATTTTGTTAACTTGAATATGTATGGATAAATTTTGTTATGCTGACTTCATTACTACAACTTACTGTCTATTAAAAACATATTCGGACATTTCTAATTTCTCTCACGTTGCAAATAATTATAAAAAATTAATAATACCTCCTATTTAAATAAATAAAAATTTTAATGGAATGAGGAGTCTTCTTCATACCTATTTTCATATTTATATCAATATTAATTTCGATTCGATATCGAAATTCGATTCAATATCGTTCATTAGTTTTTAAAATGTTGTGTATCAAAATGTGTGGGACCATCTATTTTTCAAATTATACATTTATATCTTTATTTTATTTCCTTTTATGGAGAAAAACATTATAGTACTCACAAAGCAATTAATAATAATTATTTAAATTTATTTTTTCATATAACAATAAACATTAGAAATATTATTTATATTCATTTTTTTGTACAAAAATAAACCTTGGAAATATTAAATTCGTGGTCTTTTCTAATTTTCAACATGTGTTGCCATATTTAGCAAAGACATAATGTTTCACGTAATTTCGTTATGACATTTATTAATGCTTAATTAAAACTACATGTTTTAAATGTATATTCATGTTAAAAAATCATGTAATTATGATTTTTCAACAACAAAAATAATTTTGGTAAAATATTTTACTTCACTTAAATATTTTCTTGATTATTATTATAATTAAGTATTTTCTTGATTTCCTCGATTTTTTTTGCTAATTTCTTCTGAAAAATTTTAATTTCCATTTAAAACAACATATTTTTATTAGAAGAAACTGCGATATTATATTAATATGAAAATGATCCCTTGCATTAATAAAATTCTCGTACACTTTTAGAATGTGCTTTTCTTACGATAGATAGTTTCACTTGTAACGTATGATAATTCGTTGATGTGTTCAGATATGTCTGATGGAGTATACATGACATTTTTAATTAATTAATAATTTCAGCTCCGAAAAATCATGAAAATTATGAAAATAAATTAATATTGGCCTTTGATTCAGCTTTATTTCTTGTAAAGGCTAAAAACTTTAAAGCTATTATTTAGAAGAAAAAAACATTTTAAAAAGATATAAACAATTGAATTAAGATTCATTCAAAATAACATTAATTAAAGCAATTAATATAAAGTAAAAAGCGAAATCTAATAATTTTGTGAAAAAAAATTATTTTGCTTTTTCTCAAAATCAATCTGAAACAAAGGTTTTTGTTACACTCGAAATAAGAATTGAATTTCATAAACTAACGAAGCGGTCAATACTCAGTATAGAATATCAATGCGTTTGATCAATATTTTCTTCCTTCGATTTCCGAGCAAACAAAATTTTCTCGTATTTTTAATGAAAAGTATTAAAAATAAATTGTTTTACTACACTTTCAAAAATTAATAATTAAAAAAAAAATTACTATCATAAAAAAATGTTCGTTTCAGAAAAACAAACGAGTATTTTTTATCTAAAACAATATAACAATATTAGCTAGCAATATTTAAGAGAGGACTGGTTTTTTTTCAGCTATGATGACTAAATTACTTTGGAGGTGGAATTCAAGTAATTACTACATTATTACATATTCAAACATTACATAAAAACGCAGAAGAATGTAGAGAATTGAAATTTTAAGTACTCAAATGAAAAAGGATATTTATTTAGAGAATGGAATGATCCATTTCACGAAGATGGAGAATAGTAAATGTATGTCCGTTCTTAAAAATAGGTTGCTTTTGAAGGAGATACAATCATTACGTAATAGCATACACGTAATAGCAGTCACCGTACTCAGATGTTACATAAAATGTTGTTAAATACCGCAGTGTATTTCTATGTTTGCCTAAAGATATTCCCGATATTCGAATATTGTAGCCACATTTGAATATTGTATATGTTAATAACCCCAGTTGTCTTTTCAGAAAATATTACACACTGTAGAACATTTCAATCCTCCTCCAGTTTTTGTAACATTTCTTCTACAAATGCTCAACATCGAGGTTTATCCTAGGGCTTTAACTCATGCAATAATTGAAACTCATAGGTATAAAACCCTACCTTTTACGCATTGCATCTTACATAATTGATTTCAATATTTGTTTACGAAGACTACGACGAAAGGATTCTTCAATTTGTGTAGTGTCATTGCAACTTCTGCTAGGACAGTCAGATTTTGGTTTAAACAATATTCTACCTGCAATCATAAAAATTATGTCACTAATAAATTGATGATCTAGAAAGTGAAATTTGATTGTAGGTAGACCGAAATTTAATCGGCATCCGTATTTTGGAGTTAAATTCGATAAACCGTTTTACAGTTTGGACTCTTGCGGAAGAGCCATTTTGAAACCAGAATGTTAGAAAACGTTGGCATTACATCTTCTAGTTTACATTTTGCGAAAATATGTAATATTTCTTTTATGAAACATAAAAAGAAACTGTAAGTGAATATCTCTGTTTGTTTATTTTTAATATATCCTTTGAAAATGTATCCATACTTTTCAAACATACTGTATATATGTGCCAAATTCAAAAACTGTGATCTGTGGAGCGGCAATACTCACGCACTCACACGCACATATACACACATTTATTTTTATTATTAGCATAGATTACACTAGTTGACAATCAGTATCATTTGTTACTTAAAAATAACTCCTATTTCCGAGTAAGACTAGTAAAATTGTTCTTTTACTTATTCACATTTCCTTAACCTATAAATTGATACGAAAGATTGAAGAATGCTTTAAACCAAATTTTAGATACATATTTTTAGATATATTTGATTTTTCTAAATTTTGCTGAAGAGCATTTTAGAGCTACATATTTTTAGTATTAATTGATGCATTATTTAATAGCTATTGTGTGAAGAATTATGTTTAATTCTATTTTTCACGATATTTTATAAATAAAGTATATTTAGTAATTTATTATAAACCTAGAATAATTAGCATAATTTTCGTTTTGGAAAACAAAACAATATTCAATTTATTACATGATTGTTTTTCTAATTAAGATCAAGGATATTTTTTGCCATTAGATATACATGTAAATGTAAAGACAAATAACAAAAAATGCTTTTGTTGAAAAACAAAATTAAAGTAAACAACTCGATAAAATAAAGTAAATAAAAATATGAAAAAAGAAAAGGAATATTAATAATTTGTTGATAAATTAATTTTATCATAACTAACATTAAACAAAAAAATTCATTTGATTAAAATATACATTTATTAAATAGAATTGTAACAAACAATCAGAAAATTTAATTCTAATACATAATAAATTCAATGAAATAAAAGATTTAGAGAATAAATTCATTCACAAAATATAATAGTGCTGATTATTTACCACAGAATATTGAAATTAAAAATATAAAGTTTTATATAAAATGTTTATCAATAAAAAGAACAAAATTGCATTTCACTGTATAATAAAAACATATATTTCAATAAAATATTTAAATTAATATTAATGCTTATAAAGTAGATGAAACTTATTGAGTATAAGCATTGGGAACAACGTATAACAGTTATTCACTAAAACGTTTCATTTTGCAATTGAGAAAGTGATTTGAAATGCATCAAAATTAAATAATGTTAAATTGCATTGATTATTAAGCTAAAATGATTAAGTTTTGAAGATAATTAGTAAAGAAAAAGATGTGCAATAAACTAATATATGAAGAAGCAAAAGCAAACAGACAAAAGTTATGAGGTAAAATAAAAATTTAAGAGTAATAAGAGAGTTAAGTTAAGAGTAATTTTCAGATCTATCTATTTGAAAATGAATTCATTTGCTTTTGAAGTATAAAAATATCAAAATTGATTTTTTTCAGTCAAAAAATTCTGCTCAAAATTGATTTTCTGAAGCAAATTTAGCAAAGCGTGACAAATATCATACTTCAAAACAATAAATCATGTTTATAGAAGTCGCAGCCAGCGTCTATTCTTTGTGTGAAGGACCCTCTCTTATAATACTGGAAGGGCTTTCATTTTATTTCAATTTATGGTATTTCATCCTTTCTTTCGTATCTCCAAATCTCGTTTTCTGTCACTGGAAGAAAAAGAATTTACAAGTTTGGTGGATTTTAAGTTTTCCACCCCAGGCAGTGATCTATTGTTGTGAGCAACGTTTCTGAGAAGCATTTTGATTTCGAAAATGTTTTCTGACCAACTTTCGCCCACTCTGAAATTCGCCCCATGGCTCTAAAATAAATGAAGTTTAAAAAAATAAACTGAATTGTTTGGATTTTACTGAAGAAAAGTCTGTTTTGAAGAGCAATAAAAATAATTTTCAGGAGCATGCATTTTTAATTTCTTTCGAATTTTTAACAATAACGAACACTTTTCTAAAAATAATATTGTTTGAAAAACAAATTAATTCCAAATTTATTTAACGATGCATTAAAGAGTTTTTTAAAGTTCATATTTTACGAAAAATATTTCATGACTTACAAATTGAATTTCAGCTATTCTTATATTTGAATCTATTTTAGTGCTTTATTATCTTGGGTTTTGAGAGCTTAAGAGACTAGAAAACGTTAACGACGATCATCATATGCAGTAACTAAAAGACTAATATATGAGCAAATAAAAATATGTGTATAAAATATACTTTTATTAGTGTACTAATAAAAGCTTTATTATAATTATGTTATTTGTTTAATTATTGATTCTCAAACTCCTTATTCGGTGAATAAAAATTTATCAAATTTAATTTATTTAATTAAGAGTATTTAACAAATTTAACTTATTTAATTATTATCAGAGTTTATCGAATTTAACTTAACTAATTAATCATAATTTAATTTAACTAACAAATAAGTAATTATAAAACTCTGAGAGAAATAAAACAGTTTAATGCTCTTGAAACTATAGAAAAGTTTTATACAATATTAGAATACAGAAATGTTGTATAAAAATATTGTATATATTTATATAAAATATTTTGTCTTTGTGACAATGAAACAAGTTAAATTAAATAATGTTAAAATGTTTATAAATTATTACATGTGGAAAATATTTATATGAAATATCTGATGAAATAGCCCAGAAAATTTCTCGGTTAGCGAGTATATTGTTTAGAATTTTTAAAGCATATTGCATTCAGTAAGACAACTAAGTGAATCTCTGCATTAATTTAATTTTAGTTTCTTAAGTAATGAAATTTGTTCATAATGTAAGGGATACCACGAAGGATGATTTTTTTAAATATTAGTCTTCAACATATATTACGTTTGCTTGTAACATTCGTGTAAAAAACTTAAAAACAGAAAAGTTGAAAAATATTTTTGTTAAGTAGAATTTAATATATTTGGAAAACAGTTTTATTTATTTTAAATTAGAAATTACTTCGTTCATTTACTTATGCATTTTGACTAATTAATGTGAAAAAATAATATTTATTAACTATTCGAATATATATTTTTTCATTTCTGAAAAACCTTATCTGAATTCTGAGAAATTAGCTTAAAAAAGTTTTAATTTTTTTAAAAAAAGTAATAGTCTTGAAAAAAATTATTATTTATTTTCTCAACATTAAACAGATCACAACAGTTCCTTAAATGAGCATAAATAAAACTAGATGGACTTTCAAAAACTGAAATTATCTCAATTTAAATTAATTTCAAAACATTTCTGGTCATCAAATGTTTTCGGATCGATAAGACATTACATTGTAATACTTTTTGCATCGGATATTTAACATTGAAACTTATGGAAGAAATTATACTAATTGATATGAAATATTACGCTATAATTAAATAAAAATCAGTGCCAAATGTGAATGAATTATGTTTTTAGATGTAAAAAACAATTTATTTGTAGTTCTCTTTGGCCAATTATTTCTAGCAGCTTAAGGTTTTTGTCTGTTACAATAAATTAACTAATTAAGATGCTATCTTTTATTTTCCAACATTCGAAATACATATATCTTTTATTTTCCAACATTCGAAATACATATATACGTGGGAACAAGTGTATATTTTTGGAATTTGCGGAGGAAACTAAAAACGGTGAGTTTCAAAGCGGCATTTACACAATATTCTATTTAATGATGATTGTCATTATTTTTGTAAATTTTCCTTCATCAATTAAAATAATAATTCTTTACAAAGTTAAAGTAAAGTTTATGTAACAATGAATACAGTAAGTATATTTTAAACTTTTAAACGATGAAATTGTATCTTCGAGCTAACATTTTAAAAATCAGTAAATTATTTTTTTGTGCAAAGTTGACCATAAATAACGTACTTTAGATCATTCTTCAGAACATTAACACTAATTTATATCTATTAATAAGACCATTGAGTTCTTGTGACTTTTTTAAAAAAATATATAATTATTTTAAATACATTAAGAAAAAAAGATTACTAATTAGTTTTTAATTTTAATGCAATTCTTACAATCTACAAAATAAAGAAATTTGTTATTCTTAATTTTTAAAATTGTTTGCATTACTAATGGGATAAATTTGAAATAATTTTTTTCTATTATTAAAACAAAAATAACTTTGTTCCAGGTATAAAATAAATATTCTAAAAAATTATTCCAGAATTTAAACAATTTCTTGTTTCACGACATTTTCTGGTTTTTAATATAAAACTTTACTTAATTTTGATGAATTTAAATGGTCACAAGCTGTTATAGTTTATACTTTTCTCAATTTATTTTATTATTAATAATGCTAACATTTTTTTGTTTTACTATAACATTTAATTTTTTTCTCTTCTTAACAGTTATAGCTCATTAACTATAAACGAGATTTTGTGAAAAAAAGTAAGTAAAATTTAATTTTATTGCAACAAAAATCCTTGTATTAAAATGTCAGACACCAAATATCTAGCATTTTAACTGATTAAACAAACAAATTGTAATATATGCTTTACTTTGTAGGTTCTCAGTAACATAGTTCACATGCTGTAAAATATACTATTAAATTAATCCATTACTTAAACATAGATAATTATCTTTCTCTGAAAAAGTATTTATAATAAGAGATATTTCAAAAAAATTAAATGTTATCAGTTCTTTTCTATTGAATATAAAAACATTTTTCAAAAATAAAATCAAAGAAAAGTAGTTTGGTAGATCTGAAACCTGGAATCCGTGGGAGTGGTTTTCCAAATTTTTTTGCAATATTCAGTAATAAATTTGTTATTCCCCTCCATTGTAGAAAGATTGTAGGCCTTTGGGAAGATCTTGAACATCATGAATACACAGACTTTAATTTAGAGTCCTATATCTGTAAAGATGACATTCTCACCATTTGTCCACAACTCAACGTTAAACTATCGTTCCCAAAAGGCCTATGTATCAACTATAATGAAAAAAAAAACAGCAATTTTTATTTCTTAGCGGGGGCGAGAAGTTTCTTCATTTTAATAGCATGGCATCGTAATATAACACATCATTGTACTGTGAAGATAATCGAGTATATTCCAGAATAATACCTTTTTCTTTAAAAGATACAAAGATTTGACCATTATCTAAAATTTTGATGTAATACTAAAATACTAAAGCATACTAAAATTCCCATGTAATACTAAAATACTAAAGCATATTAAAATTCCCATCTAATGCTAAAATACTAAAGCATACTAAAATTCCCAAGTCATACTAAAATACCAAAGCATACTAAAATTCCCATGATCAAACGTTCAGTTAACAAATTTACATATAAACGAACACACACAAACATCCCAAAAAATGATTTAGTTATAGATTACATTTATAATTACATACGTAATTTATAGATAAAGTTGTATGCCAAATTTTCACTTATCTAGTTTTTATGTTGAAATGCCCTCACATGCTGATTAATGTTATTTCTTTCATACTTCTATTATTTCTTATATTATATTTTGAATGTATATCTCTTCGTATATGCATTTTGTATAGGTATTTATTTCGTATATATATCTACATTTTTTTAATATTTTTGTTCATTTCTTATTGTTTATTTGTATACGAAAAAATATTTTTTTTTCATGCAACAGCAAATCTGTGACAAAATATTCATATTCATATACTGTCAAGAGTAAAAATTAGATTATCAAAATTCTTAATGTAACATATGTTTTCAAATAATTTTCGCATTGTTTTCTGATGCAAAAAAATTTAGTAAATCTTCTATTTTCATTTATAATTCTTCCAAAAAATACATAATTTAATTTTTTTTTGAGTTCAAGAAAGCGAGTCTTATACCTGAATAACAACAAACATTTCTTGCTGTTTTTAATTGAAGAAAGTTCTCCCCATCCCAAATTTGTCTTGGTTATTGCTCCTGTGAGACGACAGGTCTTAGCAACCATTTTAAAAGCTTAGAGTCGGTTTCAACTCTCAAGAGTCACTTTTAGCGGATCTGTGATCACAATAGAAAACTATCGATCGAAAAATGTTTCTTCTGCTTTTTTTATGTAAGCATAACGCAGTTAAACTGGATTGGAGGAGAGCATTACCGAAAACATGTTCGGCCATTGTCTGAATTCCCTGTTTGAGATTGAATACTTGGTACGACTATTTTGGGATCAGTTACCCAATTGGTATAGAAATATTGTATAAAAAAGTATTGAGTAATATAATATCGTACAGCACTGTATAATATTGCAAAGTATTGAGTAATATATTATCGTGCAATATTACAAAACATTGTAAAATATTGAGTTATATAACATCGCATAATATTGTAAAATATTGAATAATACAAAATAACATCGTGCAATGTATAATATTATGAAGTATTGAGTAATACGATGTAATTTTGCACAATATTGTGCTACAGGTTTTGATTCATGGAAGTGGTGCTTTTCCCCATATAAATGATGTGGAATTAATTTTTCTAAGTAATTATTAGAAAATAAATTCTCATACAATAAAACGGTATCATTCAGAAGAAAAAACTGTAAATATTGATTGTTATTTTTTGAAATTTTTACGACTTGTAACTCGAATATGACTGAAGAACTAATAGACATGAAAAATTCTCATTTTATTAAATAGAACTTATCCTTTAAAGCAATTATTTATATACTGAGGTTACCAGATTTTGTATGTGGCCTATCTTTTTGTCCACCCATTCGACATTTACCTTATTGTTTTTAAAATTAATATCAGAATTGTATTTCAAATACCTGTTACGGTAAAGGTTTTTGGAATTACCAAGAAATAAAATTTAAATATCGTCGTAGATAAGGCAACTTATCAATGATTATCACAACAACTATAATATACATCAAAAAGCAGGTATTAATAGAAAATATCGTTCAAGTTTCCAGTGGATTTTAAAAAATGAATATTTTAGAGATGTGTGTTGCAGGAAGAAGATAATGAGCTCTAATTCTCACTTATTCAAAATCTAGAAAGTCGATGCTTTAGAAGCAAATTTCTTATTGTTTTTAGATATTATTTTTAATATAGTAAACCGATGTTTATTTTAGAAGCAAATTGCTCATTGTTTTTATCTAACATTGTTTAACTAGTAATCTGAATATTGTTTTAGGAGAAAATTATTCATCTTTGTCAGCTAACTGTTTGATAAATAATCATGAATTCCTGTCAAGTGAATCATACATATAAGTCAATTTGCGTTGAATTTTAACGAAGATTTTGATGGTCTGATGGAAAAATCAAGGCTCATAAAAGAAAGCAACCAAGACTATATCAATGACTCCCTTTTGCACACACCTAATGTGAGCTCAAACCGTCAGGATAAAATGTTTTCATGTCTGTGTGACGTAATAATTGTAATATAGATATCAAAACAAATGTTTATGCCTTGGTTATAATTTATGTGGATTATACAAAAACAAGTCTCGTGTATTTTCAAAAAAGAAGGTTGTTATATTGAAAAAACAATAATGCACTACTCGCTACATGAAAAATGTATAACAGATAAACATAGATTTGATCAGATTTATTATAAAATTAGGTAATGCTACGATGTTTGGGGATAGAATATAGGCTTTTACGAGGCTCATTCTTTAATTCATGATCATTATGAAGGTAACGTCAAAAGGCGAGATATTCCCTTTTTGGTTTGAGGAAGAATACGGCTTTTCTCCTCAGAATTAACCAAGAATGAAAAACATAAAGTCCAGTATATCCTACTTGCAGATCCAAAAGCGGGCTCTGAATACAATAAACCTGAAAAAAAAAACTAAAATAAAGGATTTTTTTTTTTTTGCTATGACATCTTTAGATAAACAAAAACTCTTCCACAATAAATGTCATTAAAAGGGCACCGTTATATAAAGATTGAAAAACGTTTGACAGCATAAATTTTAACAATTACTAATAAAAGAATTAAAAAAATTATTACTTTAATAAAAAATGATGGCACACTTCTGATTCCATTGAAATGAGTGGTTTTCTTCGCATTGATATTTATATTTACGTGGATGAACCGAAGCTTTTATTATATATAAAAATGATAACGATTCTTATAATTGAAAAAAAAAAATCTTTCATATAGCATTAGAATACAGTAAGAATCAAGATATTTCCAAGATTGAAATACAAAAAATGTGCAGATTTTGCTGTTAATTGTAGACAAAACCATTAATAATAATTTGGAATTTTAAAAAGAATTTGCTGGATAAGATGCCATCTTTTGAAAAGCCTTAGAAAATACACTATCCATTCTAATATACTTGTAATGGGGTTTAAAGCAGTAATTTTCGCTTTAATTTAAAAACGCTAAAAATAGAAATTAACATTAAATTTTCCAATCCTAAGAACAAAAGCTTATTCGGGTGCGTTATAACTTATTTATTTTGTTGAATATATTTGCAATTATTAATTTTATTTCATATCTTTTCTACTGTATATTCACTTCTATCTTTTTTCAATTTCCTCAATTACTGTTCTGTTTAATTTATTTATATTATTAATTTTCATTTTTTGCTCTATCTTTTTACTATTTTTCATAATTTATTATCCATTATTTCATTGGTATTTTATTGCGTTTCCTTGTTGTTGATATTAAGCAGCATTTACTGCCTGATAAATTGTTTAGTTAAAATTTAACGACAGACAAATCCAATAATGAACAAAATTTTCTTTGACTAGCTTTTATTGAAATTAGGACTCACTGATGCTTTTCTCCCACTAAGAACTATTTTGTCCTTTTTTTCTCCCTACAAAAGCGGAATTTATCCTTTTTGCCTGCTTTTTCTCTCCAACACACAGAACGGGAGCAATAAAATGGATATTAGGCACATGAGAGCCTTTCAAGCTTAAGGTTCATGTTACACAACGGATAACTATTGCTCTTGCAACAGATGACACTAAGTCCTGAGTAAACAGTTTTAAGGACCAGACAAAGACAAAGAATGAAGGCTAGCGAAGACAAATTGCAGAAATAAAGCATAACTGTAGCAGAAAAGACTATACGCAGAGAAGGATTCTAAAAAATTGAATGGAAATTACGCCTATCCTGCAGGAATAAATTAGTATTGATTTACACTTTCTAGCATATGAAGTATACGTTAAAATACTTATAGCTATGGAGAAAAATATATATAAGAGTATATATTTTACAAAATTACAAATTCATTCTATGTTGACACGTTTTTTCTTCGTAATTTATTTTTTATATTAAATTAATATATCAAAATTTTCAGTTTCAGTCAAATTGATTCCTGGTAAGCGAAAGATTTTGGAAATAATCATTTCACCTTGCATATCATTAGTGAACGATTATTACGAAATATAGGTTAGTGACTTGAATGTAATATTTTTACGGAATCTAACTCACTAATATGTATTTTGAACATCGTTTTGCCTATCGAAAGATACCAAAATTTGACCCAGATTTAAAGTTGTAGTCAGAAGATAAAATATCGAATTAATTTTATTGATTTAAATTATTCAGTTAATGAGTGATTCAGGTTATGAGTTCAGGCATGTGTTATATTGATAAAGATAATTTATAACCATTTTTACTTGACGAAACATCAATTTTATCACATTTTAATAATTTAGTACTTGTTTCGTGTTTTCTTCTGAAGTTACTTTTGAATAAAATTTTTGTAATCGTAATTTCGATTTTGAACCTTGTTTATAAATACTGTCTGGGAATCTTTTTAAAAGGTATAAGTTATTCTGCAAAATTAAGCTGTATATAGGATCCTCCTGTTTTTAGGACACAGTTGAACGTGAGTAGATTCCCCTCCTTTGACCTTTCTCTTCTTTTAAAAGTGTTTAATCTTTCTTCTATAAACATCCTTCGGACATATCTATTTCGGCTTGCCCCTTATTAATTTGAACCTTCAATAGTTAAAAGAATATTCTTTCGTATAGTTAGTATTTGGACTTTGATATTTTGATCACCTGAAATTTGCGATTTGCTTTAAAATGTTACGCTGCGATTGAAACGATACATTTTTTTTTTCTGCAAAACTTTTTGATTTTTTCAATTATCGTTTCATTAATTTACATTGATCAACGAGTGGTAACTAATATTTGGCTGGTTTGACGAAATTCGAGATTTTATAAGGGTTTTAACAAGTTTTAAAAGGATAGCTATAGACTTTTTTTTTCTGTTACACATTGGAAAAAAGAATAAAATGATAGGGAGTTTACTTAAAAACAAATACCCTTTTACTTGACATGAAGTCTGTGATGCAAATGGATTTTCGACTAAAGAGGACTTTCGACTTTTTGGAGCCTTCTTTCCTGTACTCCGAAATGAACTGATTACTGAGACTGGACTGATGTGATTTCTTTGAAAGATAGAAACAAATTCATCAGTGAACAGAAGGGAGAACTACGTAGTAGTTGGTATGAAAGGTCTTAACGAAACTCTTTTACCTTTTTCACCTCAGGAAGATGGTATCCATGTTTTGCAACTGAAGGAAGAAATACCCGCAAATAAAGTCTCAAATTGTTCGCCTCAAAGAAGTAGCTAAATATCTAAATTTTCGTCATTCGTTGACTTGATATGACAATCATGTTTAGCAACTGGAATAAGAAATGCCTGATGTTGATTACTTTATTAGTCCCCCTCTTTAGTATCCTAGAATCCGGAATATTTACCGAGAATGAGAGTTGAAGCTATATTGGGTTAAAGGGTGTCGTGCTTGTTTGAATATTTCTAATGTGTCATATCCATACATTTCATTTATCTCTTGGGAATAATTATGGTGTCCAACCCTGGTAAGTCAACTGTTAAATGATTTGATTGTTTCTTATAATATAACTTCTTGAATCATTCTGTGAGAACAATTTTCCAATTTTTAACCTTGAATTATTTGTCTTCACATGAATAAATTTGATTTGTTTTTGTTTAAAAATTCTCTAAGACTCTATTTTATTTTTTGTTGCAATTAATTTGAATACGAGTAATTAAATGCAACTAGTGGCAAATTTTAAAAGATTTTAATAAATGTTCATAACTTCTACGCGATGTAAGGTTTTAGATCATTCAATTTACTTATTTATTTTTATAGTTAATTTAAAACAATTGTTTTGATCATTTGCATTTTTTATATTCGTGGACGGTGTGGTTAATAGCTAGATTTGAAACATGAAATTTTACATCATAAAAGTTTAATGTCTTGTATTGGTATCATTTTTTGTTACTTCAAAGAGTGTTAAGGTTTACTTGTTTTGAAGTGCTTATTAAAGATTCAGGAATGTAATGTAGGGTGTTATAAGATTAATGTATTGTAATTTGAGCATTGCATACATCCTTTGACAGAATTATGATAATTTTGAGAACAACTAAATGACAATTTCTATATTTGAATTTAATTGAAATTTAAAAAATGACATTTTTTTACTTATATGAAACAATACAGATATTAAAAATTCTTTTTATTTGAAATGTTTGTATGTATTTATAACCATTTTACATTCTATTTATTCATAAAAATTTAGCATGACATGAGTTTTATTTTGAACTTAATATAGGAGTGTTTTTTTATCACTCTGGTTTTTAGACCTTAACGGATGAAAGTTCAATGAAATTTTCCTATCGGCAAACGAGCTCTAGGAAATAAAGGAGGATTCTTTAAACAGCTCAATATCGCAGTATTAATCATTAATTATGTAGTATTAATCATTATTAATCTTGCAGTATCTAGTCGTGAGTCAATGCACCAAATTTCACAAACAACACAAAATCAACAAACAATCATTAACACAAATTTTTGATTTGTCGTTTTCATAGATACACAATACCAAAAGTGTTTTTCGACTTCAAGGAATTTTGACATGTAAAATTTTATCAATCTTAAGTTCGTTTTTTCTTTTTATGATTACAAAATTTTTTCTACATTTCAAATATGGTAATTTAATCTACCCTTACATCAAAACAGTAGATTTCTGTCTGAATACTTTAGCGAAATCTGTGAACAGGAATTTTTTTCATCTATATATGTAAATAAACATTATAAAAGTAAATTACTTATAAACTAAATATTTAATTTTTTGTATTTTGAAACATTGGAATACTTTTTTTCTATATAAAATTTGATTGAATTCAACATAACTATATCGGAGATACGGAATATGCATGCAAAATACGGATCTACAATGATTTATATATGTTATGGTCAATGTAAATAACAGGCTATTAACACTTAACCGGTCATTATTAACCGATTAGTTACACTGATCGTAACATATATGATCAGATAAGTTAAAATGTTTTATCGGGCATTCTAAATGTTTGCAAAGTATTTAAATTTGAATTCAAAATGTTGCATTAAAAATATTGCCTTAAAATGCGATTTATAAATAAATATTAAACCTGCAAAGCATTTACTAAATCTTAGAAAACAAATTTTAAAGTATAGATAAAAAACGTATCATTAAATGTAATTAATGAAATACGGCTTGTCTGCTGTATAGATTAAATCATTCCTTTTTGAAAAATGCGTTTTAACCATAAGTATGAATTAGACAAATTAACATCGATTTTTCCTTTTCAAATGAATAAAGTGAATTCCAGCCACACTTTTAAATCCAGAATACAAAATGAAGTAGGAATAATAAGGATTTTAAAACTTGATTCATAAATCCAGGTTGAAGGCTGGAAAATTTTATTTTCGTTGTTAAGCTTAAGACTCATTAACGGGAATTAAATTAAGAATGCTGCAAGAAAAAGAAATGCTACTACATTTGAATAAAAGTTTAATGCGTTGTATGACCACAATAGCTTTTTCTCGATTTAAATTCAAGGAAAATGATGGATTTTAATGTGTTCGTGTTGAAAAATGAGAAGAATTGTTTACAAAAATTTAATTAAAGAATGTAGATTTATTAAATGAGTGTTTGAAAATACTTTGCCAAAATTTTGATAAAAGTTGCAGTTTGTTGTTGCTTTGATATTAAAGTCGGAATAAAATTAAATGCTGTATCTAGATTTATTTTCAAATTTTGAAGTTGATTTATTTAAAAATATCTCCATTGGCTTAAATGATTGATTTGAAATTATTGAATAGCATTAGTATATAAAATATTCAAATTTAGTAACCGATTTGATTTCTTATGCAAAGACGAATACTGTATACTCATGTATATTACCTTCTTTCGATTTCAATCTGTACAGCTGAATATTTATGGGTTAGACAGAAATAAAAATGCTTAACTCTAAAATATCATGTACTCAACTTACAGCATAAGGCTTTACTCTAAGGCTATTTGAAACTATCGGTACACGGAATGGTTTATGGCGACTTTTGTTACAATAAAAATGCAGGAACTTCTTGCTAAACATTTGAATATTTAGTATAATAATAATTCACATATTCAGTATTCTTAATTTTTTCTTTTCGCTCATAAAAATAAATATTTAGCTTAAGTTTTTAGGCTTAGTAAACACGAAATGTTTTTACCAGACCACTTTTTACCGAAGGAAAATGACATAGAAAGATCCCCAGAACTATGTCTGACCTAATTAAAGCAAGAGGGTAAACAAAATTTAATGAAGGACTTTGAAGTGAAAAGCTATTTAATTTTACAAACTTATATTTAGATTTGAAAATATTTCTAGATCAAACTTATCTTCTCATATCTAATAATAGATATTCAAAACTACAGAAATGGTCCCGCCAACTCTTTTTCGAGTAGTTAGTTGTTAACACTAGATTTACCAGCCATTTAAATATATCTATTTCTATCATTGCATGACCAGTCAAAATGACTGGTCTGGTAAATCTAGTGTTAATAGAAGTATTGTTCCCATGTTCCTCCACACTTAAAAATTATCCATGTCGGGGAAAGACATGAATGTCACTGAAAAGCAGATTTTTGAAAGTCTGAAACTTGAACAATCTGTTTTTTTATAGTACAGTGAAGAAAGCCAAATATGAAATTTTTTTTTATCAGTATAAGTTGCAATTTGATGTAGCATTACAGTCTAGCATCCACATGACACTGTAAATTTTATTTATAAAAATTATATTTTTGTGGTATAGCTTTTACATGCAAACCAAAATGTTAAGATAATTTTGCATATTTATTAAATATATTTATCGTAAATTTTGTTTTCATACGTATCGGATTATATACGTAAACCTTACTAATCAAGTAAATACGCTTTTATAATTATAAAAATATTCTGATACCTGAAATTCTAATTATATGCAATCACTTCTATTATGTAGAATTGTATATTTTATGAATTTTGTTATTTACAATCTTGAATTTCTGTTATAAATTATATACAATTTCATTAAGAAACTTTAGAAACTTAAATATTGGAAGATTGTTGTGGAAGTCATTAATAGTTAGTGGTGGTAGATCTTTTTGGATATTAATATTTCTAACAAACCATGGGATGCTACTAAGTGTTTTAATTAAAAATGTTTCTAATTTTTGATATGTATTTTTTATCTGCATTTACCCAGATGCGAGGTCTTAACTTAGTTTTGTTAATAAGCAACTCACTCGTCATTTATATTTTAGAATCTGAAGTGTACAATGGGAGAGAGTTCAGCTTTATCTCTGAAATATTTCAGTTCAGTTATTAAACATAATACATAGACCTAAAATGAATTTTGGAAAATTGCGATTTTTTATCCTTTGCACTCCGGTTCCTCCTCTCAGGCACCATACAAGGCAAAGCATCATTTTGTCGTTTTATTTATTTTCTTAAATTTTGACTGGTAAGGATAGTAAAAAATATAAAGATTAATTTTCTGGGAAAATTCAACTTGAAAAATTCATATATATTAATATATCAAAAATAAAACATGTTTTCTCATTTGGCCAATATTTATGCATCGAATTAGTTTTTGGAGCTTTAAGGGGTTGCATGACACTGCTTAAAAGCTGCCATACTATCTGTAAATTGAGTAAAGATGCAAAACAATGTTCAATAACTTAAGCAAAAAGGAATCGAGCTGAAAGCTACTGATTTTAGCCTGTTTTTATTTTTCGAGTAAGTGCTCACTAAAAAAATTTTTACAAAATTTTAATAGAATTTTATTCAGAAATGAATAAAATTCTCAACTTTTTTCCCAATGATTTCGGACCATATTAAGTTTAGAAACATTATTAAAAATTTTTAAAGCTTTTTCTGTAATTTATTTCCTTATAATTTTTTCTGTAATATTAAATTCAAAAAATACTTTCACCCTGCACCGGTCGCGCTCTATACAGTCACGTAAAAGGTCGCGCGGATTACAATTGTCGTCCATTTTCAAATCAAAACTCCAAAATAATTAATCAACATTCTTTAATTAACTTTAAACATAACAAGGCACTTATTAATTATTTTTTAAACATCAAACTCACTTAAAGTCACTATTGTAATCCGCGCGACCTGTGCAGGGTTAAGCATATTCTGTTCCTTTTCGTCGTTATATAATATAATCATGATATTTATCACAATTTTGTGGACGCATTAATATATAAATTAGAAGGGAATTTTTAAAAATTAATAAAGACAAACGAATAAAGTCATCAATTTTATGGATAACATGCTCCAATTTGTTTCACATTTCTGCATATAAAGCATAAACGGTGTAAATTACATTCTGCACCATTTGTAAGCATTTAGTTGGTTCTAGAATACGTAACCATTTTCGTTTGTTTATTCAAATTTGAAATTTACTTTTAAGAAATTCCAAAATCAAAACTTTTGACAGCGTTTAAGACCATTAGCATTTGTAAAACGTTTGTGTGACAAGATAATAGAAAAATTCATTAGAAATTTGTAGGATTAATTCAAGAGCAAATTTGATCGCTTTCTACTTAATCTGGCTTTAATGAGAAGTTAGTCGCTCAGTTACGAAGTCCATTCTCTAAATTACCTCTATCAAACTCTTAGAGGATGATGCTTTTAATCTTTGTTAAGCATTGTATGAATATTCCAAGTACTTACTCCTTTGCCAGATTAATTTCCAGACAGTTAAATGACTGAGGGAAAGATTAACTTCGTTCAGTGTCATCTAAGGATAGCATCAACAGAATTATTGCCGACTAGTGCTCTTTAATTATATTTTTAATGCGTAGGATGAACAAAATTTAATTACACCTGTGTGGGATGCAATATTTTTCTTAGTGAACAATTTCAGCGTTTACAGTCGAAATATTTCCAACGTATTAAAAACTTTGCATTCCGTGTTTCGGAATGAAATCCTTGTTACAATACAAAAAAAAATCATGCCGAGGAATTACTGATCGTATGTAAACTTTAACGTAAATCGGAAGTCATTTACAATGAAGTCATAAAAAAAACCCTCCTTAGTTATCTATCTGAAAATAAAGTTTGTTTTGTATTACCTAATTGCTAATGTCACTCACTTTATTTGAATCCCAGATTCTACGCGATAAAGTAGATATTCTTAACAAAAGCAAGAAGGTAACAATCCTTTTTTAAATAAACATTTTATTTTTGTGGAATATTACAACAGCGTTGCTACTTTCACTAAACTAAAGAAAATTGAAATTCACTTAAAATTTAGAATTACTAACGTGAATATAACAATATTGCAGATAAAAAATAATTTTTAATGACCAATATTGAAGAAAAAAAAATTTTAACCAACAAATTAAATTTCTCTTTTTAAAGACATTTAAAAAAATAGTTTAATCAGATTTATAAGCAATTTAGATCTCACGGAATATAACTTAACCTGCCCGAGAACGTGACAAGTGCATGGAAAAATAACTTATCAACGAGTTGCCATTATATTGACAAAAATTCATATTTAAAAAAGTTAAATACTTTTTCAAATGAAATAAATATGAAATATAATATATATTTATAATAAAGCTCAGTGTGTGTGAGTGTTGTGTGTGTGCGCGCGCGCGCGTGCGCGTGTGTGTACTGCCACTCTACAGACCAGACCGTTCAACTATAATTATCAAATTTGGCATGTTCATGCCTTGGATGCGGGAAATGTGCATCTCAAAGGTTTTCTTTTTGAATTTTTAATTATAATTAATTAAAAAATCAGCGAAATTTCGGTGTTTTTCCACTACTGAAATTATTATAGCACAAGATTGATTTTCGCTTCCAGTTAAAACTAAAAAAAACCCCTTTTTACTGATACCTTCACCCTATAAATTAAGCTTCGAATTTGAAAGAATTTTTAAAGAATTATTTTAACCATATTTTTCAACAACATATTTCGGACAAAATAATAGAATTTAATCTGCACGCGCATATCAAAGGGGAAAAATAGCTTTTATCAACGTGTTGCTATCACATTGGCAGAAGTTTAAACAAATTATTATTGGATATTAAAGATATGAAAGTGAAATTTTCAGCACGTGTCTGTAGAAAGTGAAAAAAATTTTAAATACATTTTCTAAAAGATAAGTGTAGGAAAGGTTTATGTCTTTTAAGATATCTAAATTATTAACTCAATAAAACTGTTTAAAACAAACATGATTTAATATATATGTATATAGAATAATCACTCTAATTAGGGCCCATCAATGCATACATCTGCTAAAAAATGGTCCTAATGTAAAATAATTGTGTTATACACCTTGAGTCAATACATGATTATTATTAATTTATTAAAATTAATAATGACCATTATAAATCATTAATTTTAAATTTTTATACAAGTTATCTGCCCTTTGAATCTTATTTAACAAAATATTCTTGACACCAATATTTTAAACAAAAATTGTTGAACCCCAATCAACTAATTCAGTCACTAAAACTGATTAATTAATGAAATTTTAATCACTGTTCTGCAAAAACTAGGGATTTTAGACTACTTTATCGACTTAGATTGACTACTTTGACTGTGTCAAAGATGATACTTCAATATTTATTTTAAAAAATATTTCGCAGAAAATGACTCCATAGGACTAAAAAACTTACGTAAAATTCAAACTTCGTAATTTTTTTCATAATTAAGCTCATTTATTGACTGAAATAAAAAAAAATATTTTTATTTATATCATTTAAATATTTTGAATGTACAACTAAAAAATGAATTTTACGAAGAATCGGAAAAAAGCTTGTAGAATAATTCTTTAAGATATTACATAAAATATGAAAAGTATTCTTCAGTGCACATACAACCTCAATGCTAAAACGACTCTGCTTTAAATTTACCGATTTTAAAAAGTCATGATTAGTTTGAGTAAAAACTATTTTGTCAAATTCAATTTAACATTTCCATTCTATTCCAAAGTTAAAATTTTATGGACTTTGACAGAAAATTAAAAAGTAATAAGTGCAACAATGAACAGAATTGCTTAAAGTCTACATAATAGTAAATCTGACACTTAAAAATATTTTGTAGAAAACCTATTAATAAAACAAGTTACATAAAATGTTTAATTGAAAATTTTAGCTATAATTAATGCTAGCGAAACGGCTGGTCTCCAAAGGCGGCTAGTTTTTTCTAAAAAGTAAATGCAAAATATAATATATGCCATTGAAAATTCCTTTTGAATTTTTTAAGAAGGAGTCGAGAATTTTAATAAACTTTTCATTTCAATTTTCGCGAAATTTAGCATTTTCACAGCATATCAAACAGAAAATGACTAATCATCACTCTGCGATTAACATTGTAATGACAATTCACTAGATAGATTTAATTCACCTTTCCCAATTTTATGAAGTAACTGATACGGTATTGAATTTTCTAAAAGGATCAAAATATTTCGGCTCTTAATAGAAATATTGTCATAATTTATATATTTTTCTTGTTTGCAATTAGTCCCCAAGATTGGATTCTGACCCATGATGAGTATGTATGGATTTCTCTGTCTTACTATGAGATTAACTGCATTTCTAAAAAGTATCAATTTATAGCAGTATGAACACATTATACCTGAAATATGTGTCAGGAGCATTAATAATCTTGGATGACATACTGTGTCTAATAACGAACACGTAAGCTTTATGAAATTGATTACGTTGATCCTTTGTGGAAGAGATATTTTAAATAATGATGCTCTTATTTTTTAGTCTTGAAATATACCGTTTATTGTTGTGAGCATATTTTAAAGTGTATGCCAATAGCACTTCATATGATTTTTTCCCTTTTTAACTCCAAAATTTTAACGAATTATTTGGAAGAGATTCGATAGTTTAAACAATGATGGTATTATACTGGTAGTATGAATAGTAAAATTTGTAAAGGAAAGATTTTAAGGTATTTTTTAAATATAAAATCTTGTTATGTCTCAAAAAATATCTACTATCTGCTTATCACTTAAAGCAATACCGGCCTGAAATATATAGTGATAGTACATAGTGAAATATATTCGTGATAAAGTACATCTAAAAACCCACTAAAAAGTGCTCAATATTTCATTACTTCCATCCTACCAAATTACCATTCATTCTAACGACTAGATTTTTTTCTCAATTCCAAATAATGCAAATACAAGTTATTAATGTTATTTATAAACACTGTACTCGGATTCAATAATGAAATAATTTAATTTTTTTCAAACATTTTTCATCATCAAAATCTGTTGGCACTGCTAATCAAAAGAAATATCAAGCCAATGACGGAAACGGAAAAATCAAGCATCGGAGAATCTTTGCTGATGAATTTCTGATTATTAATCTGGTGTCGGATCATTTGCATTATACATCAAAAACTTATTCATTTTTTATTTATTTAAAGAATTATTTCATTTATATACATAAGAGTTGATTTAATTATTTTTATTCTTGTCTTGAATATTTTTCTTGCATTGTTAAGGGCACAATGGAATCTGGCAGTCATTTTAGCATAATTTTAGCTTGTATCTGTAAAAGTTTTAATGTGTATATATTTGAAAAGTAGATATTCAATCAAAATATATTTAAAAAAAGTTTTTGGAGTGAAAGAATTTAATTTAAAAAGTTAAAAATTATATAATTTTAAAAACATTATATAAGATTTTATTTTCAATTTTTTTCCCTTATTATCCGGAAAAAAATTATTGGAAAACTTTAAAGTTGATTTTGAAGTTAAAAATTAAGTGTTGTAAAAATTTGTAAGAATTGAATGTTTTTGAACTAAAATTAATTTTAAGAGAATTCGCACCATAAAATGTATACCGTAGTTTTTTAATGAATAACCAAAGTCTTAACCAATTTTAAGTAATATTTTCAAAAATTAGATCCACTTAAACATTTCGAAGACATTTAAATCGAATTGGAGTAATGTTTTGAGAAATGTCATTAAAATACATTTATTCCTCTATCTCTTGCATATATTTAATTTAATAAATAAAAACATGTTACTTTCATCAAATATAATTGCTTTTTTTCTGCTAGGAACTTACATTTTTGTGATGTTTTGCCAATTTAAAATTTTTATTTCCCCTCAAAGGTAAAATAAACACAAAATATACGAAAGAGATATAGAGAGTCTATATAGGTTATTTTATTTTTAAATAAATATTAAGACCAAATACTTATAGTTATCATTTATTAAATGGAAATAAATTGCATAAATTTATCAGCGGAAATGGAATAATGAAAAACAATTTATCGTTCAAGAATATAACGCTGTTTAACACTTTACAGTAGTTACTTGTTTTTTAATACTTAAGACCGTTACTTGAATTTTCAGACATCAAGCTGTTGACCCGTGTTAGAGATTTGAAAATAGCTTGCTTTTGTTTAAAAAGTTTTTTCTCGCTCTTTCTATAAAAGTTTCTTCGATGGTATGCTTCTTACTCTTAAATAAAATAAGAAGAAATTTGTAAATTTTTCAACACCAGATTCCTAAAATTTCTGTCATAGTTTTCAGAACAAAGGTCTAGTGAATACGTTGAAAGAAAATGAGCTGATTTCAACTTGAATATTTTTAAATTTCTTCTTTCAACTTTTATTAATATGCATGTTTTTTTCAGAATAGTCAATCCGCAAAATTAATATAATTTCTAAAATTCGATTTTGTACGAAAAAAATCTTTTTTTTTATGTAACTAACACCCTTTTGGTGAGTTTCCGTCAGATAGTCTACATAAAGATATTACCTATTGTTCAATGCTTTGAATTTTTTTTTTTGCTTTATTTTGTAAAGTATTTTTTCCGTTTGAAATAATTAATTTCAATTATTTTTCACATTAAATATTCAACTTGCAAATCTTTTTTCTAAAAATAGATTATAAAAAATAAACTATTGAATACACTTTCAGATACATAATCATTTTTCTCACTCTAAATAAGAATTATTTCTGAATTTTAAGAATTAAAAAAAAATGAATTCTTTAATTTAATGAATATTGTTACATTGTTTTAAAATTATTCATTAAAATATTTTCTTGAAAATTATAGCTTCAATATATTATAGACTTACAATGAAGGGGTCTGAATTTCTGTACTGCTTATAGTTTTCATATTAATGTGCAATTTGCATGTAATTAGCCATCTACAAAATCTATAAGAAATTCATGAATTTTGCATACGCCAAAGTTCAGAGACGGAATCTTAGATCAAAACTGATTATTTACAATCATGTGCAATACATTTTAGAATTTTATTAGATTTCGAAAAAGAGAAGTTATTTCAGTTTTTCAAAAGGAAGAATTCTAAATTTATTTCTTAAACTTTATTCCCGAAATTCATACTACAAGATTTAAAATATAAAGAAACGGAACAAATTTAGTTTCAAATATTGTTTATGATTAAAAAATGAAATCTAGTATTTTCATTTTAAATTTGAAGTAATTAAGATTAGTAAACCTTTGATTAGCTAATTAAGTGCTCTAAAGGGGTAGAAGGTTTGACTTTTAAAGTTTAAAAAAATATAGAAATGACATTTGAACCTTTTTTCCACTCTCCAATTTTCCTTAGTAAATTTTTAGTTGAATCTGGCGATGAACATTTGAATCCTAATCACAAATAATATAGGTAAAATAGATGAGGGCCTTAACATGAGAGTAAAAGATTATATCCCTCGTTTGTGCTTATAAACATCTTCATCCAAAAATTGGTACATAAATATAATCTTTATAATTATGATTAATTGAATTATTCATTATAGTCAAACTAGGATTTTTTTCCAGCTAAATTACATCCGACTCTTTCTTTGAAAGATTCTAAGACGCCAACTAAATACTGTAGGTTGAAGCCAAATTAAATACTTTTATTTCAGCTGACATCTAGATACTCCAAAATCATTTTGGCGAACAGAAGACATATTTTGCTTCTATCAAGACTCTGACATGTAAATTTGTCCAGGTATGCATGATTAAATGGAACTATAACCAAATCCCTGATTTTCAATCTATAATTCTCCCCTCTAATATTTGATATCATTTTAGAATGAGTAAAACTGTAAACAAAAACATAGTTTTAGTTTATTTCCTTTAAATAAATTATTTGTTTTTTTTTAATGTGAAGTGATATTGACAGAACAAAATATTGACAGAAAAAAACAGTAATATTTTTGCTACCATTCAAAATTAATTGAAGTTCAATTAAATAGAATATTATGATCAAATTTAAAAGATCTGATTGGTTCAATTAATTGATTTTTGAGTCATGATAACATTTTTGATGGTTTTAGTCTTTTATTTCAAAGTTTAAAAAATTGATTTCGTACATGATCGGATGTACTAATTTCTTTCTTAAAAAGTTGCAAACTGGTGAAAATAAATAAAACAAGTTGAAGAATTTCCTTACAAATATACCTGAGCTACACAAAAAGAAACAATGAAGATATAAAAAATAGTAAGTTTAAGAGGTTTTAACAGTAATATTTTTGCTACCATTCAGCAAATTCTTCATAAGTGAAAGAAGGATACATCGATTTTTAAAATCACTGATCGCTATGTAATTATATTAAATATCAATGTCATTTTTGTAGTATTTTAGGCTTTGCAATTCTTTTGAAGACATATTTTTGTCGTTTTAAACTAAGGAAAAAATAGATTTAAAAAAAACATGCATATGGTGGCATTCAGATTTGTCTTCGTAGCCATTCATGCTATTTCAACTCTTGCCTTCGAATAATTTTATTATAAAAATTGTACTATTCATTAAAAAAGCGCAGGCATTCCAGAAAATTTATATTCTGAAATAAAATTTATTTTTAATGCAGTATTAAAAAGATTCTTTTATCTACTTAAGTATCTACTTAAAATTCCTATTATCTCTCATTATTGTCTAAAGGTGTTTACTCATTAGTTTTTTTTTTTTTTTTTTTTTTTTGAGACAATTTCTATGGTTAATTTCTGGGACTGTTTATATTTCCTTAAATTAACTTTAATGCAGAATAAATATTCTTAGCGTAAAGAGAATCTTTTCTAATTTATTCAAAGGAATTGTAATTATGACATTATGCATGTGTTTATGATAAGAATATTTTTTTCATGAATAAACATTTCATTATAAGTAGCTTTATCCTTGTGATTGCCCTTAATTATAAAGCAATTTTATTAATAGATTATAAATACCACATGATGCAAAATCTTTATCTAAATTTTGAAGGTTAAAAATCCTAAAATACCTTTTTAAACAAAAAATTTGAATAAAAAAAATATTTATTTTGGAAGCTCATTTTTTCTATTGGGTAAATTGCTTTTATTTTGCTCATAGCGCTTTTTTATTACAATTTAGAAATTTTCGTAATTTAAAAAAATGGAGCCTTTAAACAATCTTGCTCAATAGTATGAATTTTTATTACTGATTATCTAACTAATCATCCCAAAATTATAGTACCTCTATGAAAAAAAAAATATTTTTTTAGCTACGCTGTTATTGCAGATAATTATTTCTTAAGCAGTTATAAATATTTATAACGAAGAATTTATATATTTAATAAATGAAACTGCAAATGGATCATGAGTCAAAACTCATGCTTCTATCTTGTTGAGTCAACTCATTTTGAGTCAACTTGTTGATTTTTGAGTCAACTCATTTATATATTCAGTAATAAATACACCGACTAATAATCGGTTAGCAATGCAGATTTGGTTTAATGTTCTATATAGTTCTAAATTGTAATATTCAACAACGTGCAATTCAAATTAGATGTTAGTAAAGACAGACAGATGCCAGTACAGCATACTTCATGAAGTAAAAAAAAATAATTGAAAATTACAACTTATTTATTTACAGGAATACTCTTTAAGGAACGTAACGGCAGATTTTTTAGTTTTGAAAAAAAAATCTTTTTAAATTTGAATTTCGGATTAATTTATTCATAATGAGAAGGATTAAAAATTTTAAATATAAATGTATCTGAAGAAAGTTTTCAACTTCTTTGAATAAAAAATATTGCATAAATTTATTTAAATGTTAGCGGCATTTCGAATGCAAATAGAAATTTATTAATCTATAAATTGAAAATTCGTCACAAATGTGGTTCTGTTGGAGTTTTATAAAGAAATTAAAGTAATCAGTTAATGTTAATAGAAATTTTATTACTATTGTTTATTATAACCCTTTTAAATCTTTGGGTTATTATTTTTTTCCAATCCTTTTAAACATGCTAATTTTTTGCCCTGGAGTACTATTTATAAATTGAATAATGCATTATGTGCAATGGGAAAAAACGTTTAACCTTCTAAAAGTAGACCGTTTGGAATTTCTTACTAAAATTTTACAAGCCTTTTCGAAATAAAACTAAAATTTTTCACGCATATTTTTTTTCGGTATTTTCGGTACGTAGGAAAAATATCAGTTTTATTTCTCTTATATACAGGACTCTCATGTCTTTTATATAAAACCCACAAAAGATAGTTATTTTATTATATAAAAATTAGTATTTCATTATTTTTATTCCTTTGCAATTTTTTTTTTAATTTTAATGTTTCACTATTTTTAATACTTTTAAATATAATTCGGTATTAATTTTTCTTATATATAATTGTATGAAATAAAATATCACTAGAATTAATGATTATTGCAAATATTTTAATAGCATTTGAACCAATAAGTAAAAATAAATATCAGATTGCGCAGTTCGATTCTAATTGATGTCTTAACGCTTTTCAAAGGAATCGATTTCTTCAAAGTAAAATGCTGTTTTTAAGCTGGCAATCTTGTAAATTTTTTGATACAAAAATCATTTTACACAGATTGCAGTGTCTAATGCAATCAAGACAATGTAGATAAGAGAGTCGAACCAGGTTTTAAAAAGTATTGTGTTGCAAAAGTATATAATTTTTTGATATTTTTGTTACAAATTTTTAAATTTATGAGCAAGTAAACTGAAAATGTATTTTAATTATTTTAAGAATTTTTTTATTAGATGAATCTAGATTAGACCTTCATATAACATATTTTCAATGCAACAGCTCATATTATGTAGCTTTTTTAATTTCTTAATTTCAAATTTATATATATTTCAAGTTTTGTGAATTTATAATCTAGCTTATAATATTAACTTCTATTCTTTAAAATGATCTGTAATAGAGCTTCTTAAAATTATTACAAACTTTCCATTTTTATCTGCTTAGTATTAAATTATTATATGATTGAAATCTTTATACCGTATTTTATAAGAAGTTCATGCGAATGAAGGTTCATTTTTTATTAATTTAAATATGTGCTTTTGTCTTAACATTGCCCATAAAAAGGGATAGTAAAGATATATCATAAAATTATCTAGATTACTTTCAAAAATGAAAAAAGATTTTTTGCTTTTATATATTCCGTTATTGCTATAGAAAAATTACTAAAATAAAGTTAACTTCCTCTATTCAAATTGTTGCTTGGCTTAATATATATTTATTATAAACTTGTACTCACATTTTTTACAAAAGGGAGATAACTAAAAATAATAATAAAATTCTCATTAACAGTATTTCGAAATTTTGATGCTTTGATTCAGAAGTAATTGCAGTTTTCACGAGCAGTCAATTTAGACAAATCTTTGAATTCTGTAATTCTTGTAGTTTATTTCATTGGATAAAACTGTCTTTCTTTTGGTGTAAATTGAGTTTAGTGTTATTTGAAATTTGGGCCAGGTATAGATTTTAAAATAGAATGATAATAAAAAATGTTTCATCGGGTAAAAACATAAATATTTCTTGCTTCCAAAGAAAAACGTGACGCTTAGTATAATTGTTAAATTTTATGAAAAAATATTTCAATGCGAATTTTAAGAGCTCAATATAATTTTTCCAGTTTACAAATTAATTATCAAATGTTTATTTCAAACCAAATCAGATAATATTTTATCTATAAAATTAGAAATTGACTTCGATCAATTGCGTTTATAAAAAAGCTAAGAATTTTTTAAAGTTCTATATTTGATGTGCGCATACATTGAAAGTAATCAATGCATGCAGCTTATCAAATTTGTATAAGCATGTTAAAAATATTGGAAACCTTTTATTTTTGAAAATAATTATAAATGTAAGGAAAAATATTTACCATTATCTCAATTTTAATTTTAAATGGAGAAATCTTAATATGTCAGCATTAATTAGATAAAGCGATACTATTAAAAATTTACAAATACATTATGCATTTTCAATGGTTTTCAAAGTTTATTGTTAAAGTGAATAAAATTCAATAATTAAAGAATTCGAATATTGCAAAGTTTCTTTAGGAGTTTTTTGTTCTTTATAATGGAATTCGATGTTTTTTAATTAGTGGAATTTCGGAGATTTTAATGATATTACATCAAGGAACCTGGTGTTGATGTATCAAATTTTTTTAGTTATTTTATTTTTAATTGTTTCTACAAAACATTCAAATAGGAAAAAAATCGCAATGATAATGATGCAGTGAGTTTGCATTTAGTTTAGTATTTTTGTAAACAAATCCTTAAATAATGGATACAAAGTTTGTATTAAAATGTTAAAATATCATCGTATAAAAAGAAATAACGTAGATGCATTTTATTTATTGTATAAAGAATAATACATTAATTTATAGAATAAAAATGCTATTATCTTTGCGCCAACCTAATAACTGCAGCTTTATTTGAAATTTTATTTTTAATAATTTGTTAAAATTTTATCTTGAATACTCGTTTTCAAAAAACCTACTAAAAGAGATAGTCTACTCCTAGAGTTTTTTTAAATGTTGTTTATATTGTTTTAAACTTTATTATGCGGTTTTAAGTCTGAATTTGAAACGTTAAAAAAAGAATATGAAATCGCAGCATTTGAAATTTTCGAATGCTAATCAAAATGCCAAAGTAAAAATATAAGATAACTTTTAAGATAATAAACAGGATAAAATAAAATATTTCCGATTGTCTTGAAAAGATATAACACAAAATATTGTTAATGAAATCAATTTACATTAACCTGCTGTTCTTAATCTACTTAATGTCACCAGCAATGATATGCACAGTATTTCTACATAGATCTTTCCCCTAATATTATTGAAATGCAAAGAAATGCATTTATATCGTCGCTGTGCAACAGTGAAATTTTTATTCTGTTTTCGAAAATTATTTTGGGTACTGAAAATGATATTTTATAATCTTAGTAAATTTAATATATTCTGTTCTCACTTTGCAGAAAACAGTGTTGGGAAATACAACAAGAATAGTTGCAGCGACAACAGAAAAGAGGTTGATGGTGATATGTGGTAAATTTTTTTTTCAGATTTTTATTGTAATAAAAAGTAGATATTTACTCAATGTAAAAATGCGTGATATATGTATAAAAAAAACTGCACGAGAGATGTATACAATGAATCACTATATTAAACAAGCAATGCTTCAAACCTAATAATATACGCATCTGAAAAGTGATATGTTATTTTCCGGTCAACTATTTTTCAAAAATATCTCTAATTTCAAACTGTATAGCATGGTCGAAATGTTTTCTACCTCAAACTTTTGCAATTTGAAATAATTTAGTATTAGCAATTATTTTTTAAATGTTAGTCAAATTTTGGTATAACCACCGATGCTGTATTGATATGAAAATCAATATGAGAAAACTAATAAAAATTATCTAGAAAGTTTACCAAGTTTTAATCCTAACCACTTATATAAAACAACCATAAATCCGAAGATAAAGTGGATGATGCTGAAATCTCACAATCCTAAATTTGGAAACTTTTGTGCATGTCAAATAGAATATATGGAGTAAATTATTTTAAAAAGGAAAAATCTTATGAGTTTTTTGAAACTAACTATTTCAAATTATTCCTTCATTGTTTCTGTCTCTTCTTTGATGTAATTTGAGGAAGTAGGTATGCTTATATGATTGAGCTCTACTTTACATGGAATATGCATTTAAAGGGGAGAAGAACAATTCTTCTCGATAAATTCCGTCAAAAAAGAAGTTAAGTATTATTTTTTCATCTTGCAGAAAAGTGAGTTTTTTTTTGAGGCAGCTGAGTTTTTTTTTATAATGGATTTTTGCGGGATAGAGAGTTGAACACTACTTTCCGACCGATTCTTACAAAAAGGAGAACTCCAAGGATTCTTAAGGAAAGGGGAATTCAGCATTTCTTCTCTTGACGATTTTTGTATAAAAGAGACAATTTCACAAAGAATCTTATGGAGATAGAGTACTAAAAAGCAGCGTATTTCTTACAAACACTAACATTGTAAAAAATGCTGACACTGTGTTTTTACGAAAGAAATGGATTATTTTAAGCGAATATTTGAATATCCAAATATCTGAATATGGATTACAAAAAATTCGCACGTGTTTCGTTAGAATCAACATTTATTCAATAATTCGTAACTTATCAAGCCGGAGGCCTGGCCTAGTGGTAGCACGTCTTCCCATTTATTTAGGAGCTCCAAGTTCGTGTCCGGGTTCCAGCATGCTTATCCTGTGTTTTATAGGTGAGATGTGTGAAAGAGCCCTCATGTAAAAAGTTGTTGTGCAAGTGAATGTGTAACATCTTCATTTCAGCTAAAGTCAGACTTCTGCCCTCGGGTGCGCAGGCCCTTTATATTGCGCAAACTCGGCTTAAAAATCACTGACTTCGGCAGTAGGCTTGTCTATAGCAAGTGCCATAACTAACAGCATAACTTATCGATGTGTTCAAAGCAAACATCGATAATAAAAATATTTATAATGAAAAATGGCCTCAAATTTATGACGACGAATTTCCACAGATATTCGATGAAAAGAGTTACATTTTGACCGAGTTTTGAGACAGTGTTCAAAATGTAATAGCGTTGGATAATCAAAATAACCTCGTTTTGATATACTCTTGCTTAATTTCATTTTCTTCAAGTTTATGCACTCATTAACTGATATGGAAGAAATTATTGTATATAAGTGCTATTAAAAATTTAAATCTGCGAGTTTATTATTATGATCAATATCGTAGGGCCGCCGTCGCCTGGTGGTAAGGTTCGGCTACGGAATCGAAGGCTGTCAAGTTCGAGACCGTGTAAAAGGGCCTGGTGCTCATCAAATCCATTGGGGCAACACGTCTTCCCACTGGTGTGGTATGGAAGTTGGGAAAGGGGGATACCAGCTCCATCGTCTTCCTCGTTATATGAACACAGTTTAAAATTACAAGGTTCGTCCCAAAATAGCCGTAGTGTTGCTTTAACTTGGAACTTTAATATAAATAACCAAAATAAAGTGCTCAATATCGTCAAAAAAAGGAATAGTTTATGGATCATATCGCAGTGGTAAAATTTTTGTCGAAATTCAAAATTAAGTCCTTTGTTTGTCATCTGCACAAGATGGTAATAAAAGAATAAAATGTAAATAAATTTATAAAAATGCATATTTAATAAATTTTTAATTTTGATAATTATAATATAGCATATCCTTTTTAATCGTGCTTTCCTACGAAAGTCCATAAAATTGCACCCAAAGTCCATATGTTGCAAAATAATTTTACTTTAATAAATAAAATTATTCAAAAAATTAAACCAATATAACATTTTAAAAGCTTTTTTTACCATGCTTTAAACATACTTATTTGAAAAACGGAAGAAACAAATTAACACTCAAGGCTCTCAATTGCTAAATTATTATTTTTGAGCAAAAAGGGTCATAACCACCAGTTGCATCTTAATTGAGCAATGCGGAAATTAAGGACGCTTTCTGAATGATACATTTGCCATTTCATTACTTTAAAAAAAAGTCGAAAACCCTTAAATTGGAAGCTTCTTTTTAAATAGCTTCCAATGAAATAGCCCACGCGAATATCGAATACAACTTTGCGAGATCGCCAACGACGTCCAATCATAACGTCTCACTCCTGAAACGTCATGCATTTAGCTCCACCTTCGCGCGATGGTACAAGTGATATAAATCGAGAAATATTTCAGATAGCCTGGTCTCTTTCGCGAAGAAACCGGACAGTTTCGAGTTCGAATCCTCAGGCTCCCAGTTTCCAAATTTCAGTATTCCTGTCTTCGGAAAAAATATTCTTCTGGTAAGTTTCTTCAGTATTTTTTGTTTAAATTTTATTGTACGTATTTGTTTATTTTTAGGAATAAACATTTATTTCAGAAATAAATTTTAAAATAGTTTTTTAATAAAATGTATTACATCAGAAATAAAATAATCTGGTTTCTGTAAAAGTACAATATTTGCGAAATAGAAAAATATCGAAATCTTTTAACTGATTTTATTAACTCGTTGTAAAAATGTTTTTTACAATGAGTTTTTGATTTTTAATATTAAAATTGCATATAATCTATTAAAGGATTAACATGAATTTTCATGCCTTTTGATAATTATCTGATAATATTTGAGCCAATGTTATTTGGTACGATAAATTTTAAAAAATAGTAGGAGAAACATATATACATAATTTTTCTTTGTCATCGTTTTCACATTTTTCACACACGCACAGTATATATATATATATAATATAATATAATATAATGATTTTATGAGTATACTATCTGTACCCGGCGCGTTGCTGCCGCACAAGAAATTATCTTGGGACCCCTTAAAATTTGAAATAGTTATCTTGTTTGATGGATAGGAAAAATATTTACTTTTTTGTCGGCAATGAATGCATACATATATTCATTGCATCTCGTGATTCGTTTAATATTCGTTCAGTATTATCAAATTTATTATTAGGAAATGTGATTAAAAAATTTTCTTTTAAAATTGAATAAACATAGAAAATGTATTTATACCATGAAATCTTTAGTATAATTGAGAAGATGATTTTTTAAAAACTAAGTCGGTGTAAAATTATTAGGTTGGAAACTATGAAACGGGCGTTTTCTGTTTAGTTTTACTGTCATTAAAAGCTCGTTTCATAGTTTCCAACCTAATATTTGTACTACAATATTTTCGGAAGTTACTGCAAAAAAAAGCTAAAATTTTATTAAATGTTTAGTTAAAATTTCAAACCTATAGGATTGTTTCTCCTAAAATTTTCTCGCACTCTTTTTAATAAAAATATTTCCTCAGAGGAAGACTCGCATTGCATTTATGTACAATAGTTAAGAAATATTGACGTCTAGCTTAAATTTAGAATCTTTTCGGAATATATTGTATCCTTGACGAGTTATTTGGTGGTAAATCCATGGTTAATAGACGGGTTAAATATATTTGAAAATATTTTTATACTTTACATGATTTTATTATGCCAATAACCTTCCCGTAACTGCAAGTAATAAGTATTCAAATTTTTATCGCAATCGGCATCACATAAGAGACATACAGACAAACATTGATTTTTATATGATTGTATTTGAACTATGTAATGTGGGTAAAATTGAAAGTAATAAGGATATAATTGAAAAATTGTTCTTCAGTTTTCTACAAATTTATTACATACTTTTAAATTTCACTTACAAAACATATTATTATTTTTAACCTTAAAAACTTCCATTTAAAATTTATTTTCACCATATTTTGATGAAACATGCGACTTGTTTGGAGACAGAATTATAGATTCTAAGGAGGATAATACCACTGCTGGTCAACCCCTATTTAACCCCGGTATCGGATTTAATATGTAAATCGCTTACATACCAAGTATATATTTTACTCGTATTGCTGTGATTGCCTAAAACATTTCTTTTCCAAGTCAAAGAACTTGCAATTTGTTCACATTGTTACCAGAAAAGTTCTTGTAAAAATGGTGTTTAATTTCAAGCAATATTTCTAGTTCATCATATTACCAAGCCAAAAAAACATTCTCGTAGAAATCTTGTATTTATGTTGGTAAAATGGCAACATGTGCACTGTTTGAAAACTTATTTTATGGCAGCCTGTGCACTAGTTGTAATTGTTTTGTTGGACATAAAATTCTGAATTTGACAGAAAATCATTTTTCCCTCTTAAACATATATTTAATGCTTTGAATTTGCCTGGCATTTGAATTGCATATTTTGTCAATATCTTGAAATGATCTAGCGTTATTATTCCCATGCCATTTGAGTTTCCATAATATCATGCTTAGGCATGTATAAGTACGAAATTTCTAAAAAAATCCTAATCGGGCGGAGCGGGATATTTCTCTTTTATTCAATTTTGGAGTAATTGAATAAAAGAAAGCAGTTATCTACAGATAGATTTTTAACTCTGGATAGGTGAATAATTTGATTCCTTTTTATTTGATAAGCCATTACCTTGAGTCTAGTGCAATTTAATTCTACTTCCTAGAGCAAACGTCTTCTTTGGTTGCAATTGATAATGTGGAAGTCGGAACAAAATCCCCCTTGTTTATCGACCATTTCTATTATTTACAAGTACCACCCCAAATTTATTCCTAGTATAGTTTCGAATTGGGATATTCATAAAAAATTTGATTCCCACAAGAGTTTTAAATTTCTAATATATACAAAGATTAACCCTCTAATCAATCCCTTTAAAATCACTATTTAAATGCATTGTTTGCAAATCAATTCAAATATTTTTCAAACAAAGAGAACTTATATTCTGTTACACGAAAATAATGATATAATTAAAATCTATAATCATAAAAATTAACACTCTAAACTGCGAAAAACTTCTGGTGCAATAGAACATGGACTGAGTCCCAACTTGCAGAATAAGAACTGGAGTGTTAAAGTTGAAACAAAAGAAAATGACGCTTAAATATATATCTATGAGTCATTATTTTACCTTTTAGCTATTTTTTCTCGTATTTCTTTAGTATGAAATAAAGTAATAAGCAACTAAAGGTTTAAAAAGTTTATTTTACGGGAACTGAGTTTTTTAACAAAAATTTAGCCTGTATACTTAAAACAATTACTACATGAAAAGGAAAAGAAAACAAAGGTAGCTGAATGAAGAATTCAATGAACGTGGCATGAAAATGTGATAGAATCATACAAAGTTAAAGCATTTCGCAATTTTAATTCTAATGCGCCCCAAGTTTGATATACAGCCATTTTCAAAGAGAAATGTGGATTCAAGTCTCATGGCATTTTCAGATAACAATACAAAGGATAAATTGAAGGTACTGTATTGTAAATTAAGTTTCATAAGATAATAAAATTAAGGATAACTTCAGAAGTTCAGAAAAGACTCTAGAAAATTTCAAATTATATATCTGTTCCATTAATTACACAGTTAATCTGTTCGATGATCTTGAACTGATAGTATACATTGACCATTAAAGTTGAAATTTTCAGCCGTTTGCTATTACATTATACTTATTAAACTAATTAGAAAATAGTCACCTCTAGTGATCGTCTGGTCTGCCAATTACATTAACAGTATTTTAGTAATGTCAATCAAACTTAATAATCCAAATTATTTAATTTCTGTTAGTAAAAAATTATTAATTTTTTAATAAAAAAATCTAGGCATTATTTTAAAAATGCATAAAAAAGCTGATGCACTGAAATTAGATAAAAATTTAAATTAAATTTTGATTTGTAACCGATGAAATTAATAATTTATATCATTACGTTTCATTCTTATAAAATGCCAAACAAAATAATTTCCTATAAATGATTATTTTTTAATGGACTATAAAATTCAACTATTTAAAGAGCGTTAGAACGAAGAAATCTTTAACAATATGAAATGTAATTTTTTTTATTAGAAATTCCATCTTGAAGTATTACTGTTTATTTTGGCACTCGTTACAGAAAAGCCCGCCGATCAAATCGGATATTTTAAGTCCAGAGGATGTATCTCTTTAGGATCGTCATCTAGGACGAAGAGTCTTAGCTATTCATGTATTACAATTCTTTTATGCAGAAGAGAAATAAAAAATAAAAAAGAATGAAATGGAAAAAGATTCGAAGGTTTATCACATTTCTTAATTAACTGTGACTTAAATGCTATTGAATCCTTTTTATTTTTTATTTTTGTATAAGATGATTAGTATGCCAAACTTTATAAACATCTGAAATTCACTATTCTCTCGATATATGTTAATTCATGAAAACTTATATAGTTATACATTTCTCTTATGCAATAAAAACTTAAGTACTTAATTAAATAAATTTATTTTTAAATAATCTCTTATTCTTTTTATAATACATGGATTAGACCTTCCATAAAGATTTTTTAAAATATATTTTTGAATTCAGAAATATCACTGCCAAATCTCCAATATTTGAGTGAAATTTCTCGTTGAAATCTTATCGTTTCAAGATTCTAATTTTAAAAAGAGAATAAGTAAATCATTGTTAGCAATATTTTATTGGTTTTTCTAAAACCAATTAAATGCGTAATATAATAATTTATTAAACCAAAAATGAGGATATTTTATAAAATGTATGAAACAGAAGAATTATGAGTATATTTAAGAACTACAAAAAAAACTATTCTGATTAACTGAAATTTTTTATGGAATTTCAATTTTGGTGTAATAAAACCGAAGCGGGCCATAGATTATTTCCTCAAAAAATACCGTAGGAAAAAATTTTCATGAAAAATTAAACTCTATAAAGGCAAATTAAGCAATTATTGAGAGTAAAATTTTAGTTCACATTGTTCATTTAAATCTCAGAAATTTAAACGGGAACTATTTATTTCCTGAATTCTTTTAGTTATTAAAAGATAGTTTGCATATAAATATTAACCAGGAAAGAAGCACAAATACGAGACCAGAAAAAATAACTAAGCAGTCTCTGAGGGTTTACTTAAATGGTCTTCAAATATTGACAAAATATAATTAAAGAATATATAAAGAAACAGTAATCGGATGACATATGAAAACATATTCAGAAAATACATGTAAGATATAGTAACCAATTCTCTTTCGTTATATAAATGCCTTAGTGGATGAATTACCATCTCCTTTCATCATAATTGGTGATCTAAATGGTCATAACCTTCTCTGGGGAAGCGAAAATGTTAATTCTCGGGGGCAGCTGATTGAAGAGTTTATTAATAACCATTCATTGTGCCTGCTCAATAATGGAGAAGAAACATATTTTCATCACAGGAGCAAAACCTTTCATTCGCAATATCTAGCTATATGTTCACCTTCTTTTGCTCCGTACTTGAATTTTAGAGTAGGAACTGACTTGCGTTATAGCGACCATTTTCCCATATTTTGGAAATGATGTAAATCATTCATGTCTACCACGATACGTTTTTCAAAAAGCTGACTGGATAGACTTTACTTCAAGGGCTCTGATAACACGGAATATGGTAGAGAATGGGGACTTAAATGACGTTGTAAATTCTATAACTGACACTATTATAAAAGCTGCAGATGCTTCTTTCCCAAAATAGGGGTCAGGAAAAATCAAATATAAAAAACCATGGTGGAACTCAGATTGTACAAAAGCACAAAAAGATCTTAAAAAGGCCTGGAATTTTTTTTAGGCAGCGTCCTACAACAACTCATTTGATTATTTTTCAAAAAGCCAAATCTATAGCAAAGACGAGTTAAGCGGCGAAGTCAAAGGACTTATTGGATCAAATTCGTATAAGGTATAAATTCTTCTGTGACTTCCAAATGTATGTGGACCAGCATTCCAAAAGTGTGCGGTATATATCCTGATCATTCCATTTCTTGTCTTAAAAAGAATGGGAAAGACATTTCCAGTGTACAGGAGATGGATGATGCTCTTGCAGAGGCTTTTGCCTCTGTGTGTTCATCGAGTAATTATAAGGAACCTTTTCTTACGCTCAAAAAACACCAAGAAAGGATCAAATTACACTTTAAAACGAAAAGGCATCTCTCGTATAATGCTGATTTTACTATCTTGGAATTGCGCAGAGCATTATCTGTCACGAAACAGACAGCACCGGGACCGGACGGAATTACCTATTCAATACTGCAACATTTACCTGATGGATCCCTCCAAAATCTTTTGTTCCTATATAACAGAATTTAGAGGGAGCATGTGTTTCCTGATAAATGGAAATTTTCTATAATAATTCCAGTACCAAAGTCTGGAAAGGATCCTCATGAACAATCTAACTATAGACCAATAGCTCTGACCAGTTGCTTGTGTAAGGTCTTCGAAAAAATGGTAAACGCACGCCTCGTTCATATTACTGGAGGAAAATGAATTCATTTCTCCTTTCCAAAGTGGTTTCCGAAAGAATCGTTCAACAATTGATAATCTTTTGGCCTTGGAAAAATGGCCTTTGGCAAAATCAATGGGACATGGAGACTAACAACAAGCTCCATTTTATTAAACCACAATTGGCCAACTGGTCTTCAAAACTAAGTAGACGCTATGATGTAATTTTATCCCGACTACGTATTGGTCACACTCGTCTGACGCATAGATTTTTACTTTTTTCCGAGCCTCTCCCAATTTGTGATGATTGTGGAGTTATGTTAACTGTTCGTCACATTTTGATGGAATGCAACCGCTTTATTGACCTTCGGCGTAACTATTTTAAATCCAACAATTTTAACTTGGATTTTTTTATTGGGTGAAACTCATCACCCAAACTTTTTCTTATATATTAAAGATGCGGGAATTTTACATGAAGTTTAGTCTGGTTTTAATAACTTTCACCCTTTTTTAACATTTGAGTAGTTTGAACACAAGCAATTACATTTTTTACAATGCAAAACTAATTTCACTTTTATCTTAATGGAGAAATTTTACACTATTTCGGAGCAGTATATTCTATATCAGGATCTTGCGCCAGAAATTCAAATCCAAATCCAAATCTCTTTGGTTATACGGCTCATAACCAGGAAACTCGGTAGCCTGGTGGTAAGGTCTTGGAAGAGCTGGAAAGTTTCAGGTTCGATATCCGATTACATCGAAGAGTGTTATTTAAGTGTATTAAGACACATCTAATCCATCGAGATCAAACGTTCTCCTTCTGGTGTGGAATTTTCGACAGGGGGCGCTAGATTGGGTGTCATCTTACCACCGTGGACCAAAATTATGTGATGGGTTCCAAAATAGCCCTAATATTGCTTTAAAAAGGAGAGTTAATAAGAAAGTAAATGGTTAATAACCAATATCATAGGTTTGTTAATAACTCATACGATAGGTAAATATAGAATGGTCTGCACCTGAGAAGAACAATCTTAGAAAGCTGTGAAGAACAAGATTTATATTTTTATTTTCAAGAGTCATAAAATATAAGCAGAATGGCTCTTTATATCGAACATTTTCACAACAAGACGTCTTTTTAATCTCAGAAGAATAAATAAAGGAAGTGAGGATTCTTTTGGATTTTTCTCAATGACAATCGAGTTTCAAAAATTTTACATGCCTTTTGTAATTTTGGTTCAAAATTACATCCAAATTTCTTTTCCAAATCCATTTATCTTGACCAATTTGTTTTTAGGTTTAACTTATAGTTGCATCCTAAAGCATGAAGACAGTTTTCTTCTTGACATATACTTTAATATGTGATACATAATTTTATAGTACGAATGTGATAGGCCAAGCAATAACAAGTTATTGCTTGATATTTCAGAATTTAATGTGTGCAATAGAGTTACGTTAATCACGATGAGCAAATTATGATAAAGAAATTAAAAATGCCAAATTTATTGGATGAGACTTCGATAATAGGGTTCGGAGCTTGTATAAAAGTTCGTCTTTTCAGCAACATTGTCGTCTTCACAACGTCAAGTACCAGCAACTCTTATTTCCTCCATCACAGGAGCTGTTCTCAGTGGCGGGAAGTGATGTACTTGACACCACAACCACACGCACATACTTATAATACAGTGGAAAGACTCATGTGCATAACTAATTAACTATATCTCGTTGTACCTTTGAATTCCCGCTTTGAAATGTGTAGCAACATATGTATAAAGACATCGATGTAGACAATTTGCTCGTAAATTTAGCACAAATTTGACATTTTAGTACAAATTCTAAATTTTATTAATTCATTTCATTTTATTTTTGAATTGTGTTCCAGTGCAGATGTACATGTTTAGATAGACAAATGGAATACACTAAAGAGGTTTTGTTCTTAATTAACTTAAAATCTACAATTTTTTATATTTTTTAAGGTTAAAGCATCATAAACAAATCCTCCAATTTATCTGCACATAAGGTACAGCCATGTATATGATACAATACATAATTTCACATTTTTGTTTTCAGACGCAAGCAAATTTTAAACGTATATTTAGCACGAATGAATGTTTTCAACTGCTGTCTCATATTTTGATGGCAACCGCTATGTTTTGTTGCATATTTAGTATATAAATATGTAAAAACAACAGATTATAAAATTTTTATAAAATTCAAAGCGAATCTTAAAATATAGTCAAGATTTACAAAATTATATAATATTTATTTGAAAAGAAGTTAAACATTTAAAATCTTGTGTAAAAAGTTGAATGCTGCAAGTCTTTTATTTTGAAAAAGGTCAGAAAAATCTAAATAGCAAAAAAAGATATTCAAAGCAATTTACAAATTGAAGTCAATTTCAAAAAAAGCTTGTTTTTCATTTCAGTTATATTCGGAAATGTTTTCATTGCCCTAAAGGAACAGTTCCTTGAAAAGGAAATAAGTCACTGTGATTATCTTGTGTATTGTTGTTTCGAATCGAAAAGCGTTGAATTGAATCATCAAATCTCATACATTTTGTTGTTTTGTTGATAATATATATTTATCAATAAAATTCAGATTTATCTTGGTAAGAGTTTTCTTCTTACTTACTTTTACTTAAATTATTTTGTTTACATTTTGAACAATGGAATTTCTAGTCTGTGTAACATACTGACAATGCTGTTGATTTAAAGAAAGTAATCAGGAAAAAAAAGGAATAATTTTTCAGAATGTTATTCTTGGTGCTTACTGTGTTTATTACTAAAAGGCGTTAATTCTAAGATCAAACCAGTAGGTGTGATCTACCTCAAATCTTTCTTGCATGCTTTCTAAAATCAGGAAATAATGTCATGCCATGAAATAATAGCCATAAATATTATCAAGAACGCTTTGCATGACACTGGTATACAATAGTTTCGAAATATTAACATTTGGCGTTTTTACTAGAGCTATTGTGTCGACCTTTGCGTGACTTTTGGCGATTACATTCTAGCATACATTTAATAGTAGACAAAAATCGAATTTTTATTTTGAAAACGATTTTCTCACCCGTTTGGAACAAAGATTTGACACAATACTGCAAATATAGTCACATTGTAATATTCCATGCTAAATTAAATGCATTCAAGTCAATGAGTTTTCAACTTAACGCGTTTACATATTTCAGAAAGTATAGATCGAAAGGCAATCAACCAATTGTTGGATTTGGCTCAAATTTGACGCCTCTACATTATAAATTTTAAACCCGAGTACTGAATTTAATCTATCTTTTCATTTTGTAGTTATCATGTGAACTTAATTTCGAACAGGCGATAATACCAACTGCCATTAAAAACATTTTACTCAATTTGATCAAAATCCGAAAATTTGGGTTTAAAGGCCGCATACCAAATTTCAACATTTGAGTTCTAAGCGTTTTTGAGTTATTGTCACGGACAGATAGACATTCCCAAAAATGTGTTTTTCGAAGTGAGACTCTAATCTCACAATTCTCAAATATTTGTGTAAATGAATAAAATCTATATTCCTTACCTAAGGCCTTCTTTTACTTTTGTAAATTTCCAATATTCATAAATATTTTAGAATTTCGAAACAAAAAAACAAATATTTCCTTTGAAATTGACTTATTGGTCTTAATTCACCTAAAAATTAACAATTATCCAGAATTTAATTGTTACAATATATTACTTTGCGTAAAAGGTGATATCTAGCTTTGTATGCAATATTTTCGTTCCTAATTGACGCCAAGAGTTAGAGGTCAATGTTTTCTAATAATATTGTTGAATAGGAGAAAATATCAGAAAGGAGAGTTCTCAGAAAATAGCTATTGAGCTTCTGAAACTGTACGTTTTTTTTATAAATATATCTTATACTAGTGCACAATCCTTATGGCATTCCGGAAACATAGTACAAAAATCATCCGGCAATGACGTTCTTAATATTTCTTAAGATATTCGATTATGTTCGAACGAAAAAAATTTGAAAAGTTGGATTTTTTAAAACTATGGTTTTTGGATGTAATGTAAATTATTATATAAAATACTATAAATGCAACAAAATTATTTGAAAATATAATATGCTTTGAGAAATAAGAAAATGTATAATAAATTCTAAAGAATTTAAACCAAAATAGTTAACATTCTTCATAAAATTGTAATTTAGCAATTATATTTTTCTTTGTACTCAAGTTATAGAATATAATAATGACGAATGAAATGAACCAAAATATAAGAAAAATCCTGAAATACAAAGAAGATATGGGGGAAAAATATGTGTATTCTTGCATTTTTTCCATACATTCAGAATATAATTTTTCTAAAAACATCTATAAACGAAAAAGTATTCCACCAGTAAAAAAAAAAATTTGGTTCATATCCTTGCTCATATTATTTAAAACATACTGAATTTATGTAAATAGCTCTATTAGTTTTTGAGACCATGAGAAAGGTGGAGAATTTTTATGAAAATTAAAGTTTTAGAAAATTGAAGTTAGACAAATTATAGCTGAAAAATATTCGGCCCTGGATGATATATCAGGGGTCTTTTCCTAAAAGAGATAAACTGTTTTGGAAACAGGAAAGTCTGAACTACAAGAAATAACAGTAAAAATATTCGGCAATGTGATCAATAACCAGTGTTTTTAATGTAATCAGATACTTTAAATGCTAAAATAATTGAATCATAAAAGCACAAGTCTAACAACACCGAAAGAATTCTCTAAACATACGAGTTGAACTTTTTAAAAGATTTAACGTATTAAAAAAATCTTGGCTAGCTAGAAGGCAAAGGTAGAATCATTTTCCTCAAATATGCTATTTGAGAAAAGAAATTGCTGATGCTAGAAACAATCAAAATTAGGGATTGAAAATCACTTTTCTACTCCTAATTTCTAAGATATTGCATTTATCGAAAAACTTTAAATACAGAGTTTCTCGTCTTAATTAGGCGATAATTTGCTTGATTAGGTTTATTTTTCTATTTTCAATGCAAAGAAAACTGTAGATAAATGAAATTTTTCACGCTCTCCAATAATTTCACCCCCTTTGATCTAGATGGAAAATTTACGAACTCGTCCTTAGATTTTTGCATTTCTAAAAAATATTGTCCAAGCCAGTTAAAAACTAAATAAAATTATTCTTGTTATCCTGCTCACTAGATATATGTATTGCATAAATATAATTTTTGAACGAAATATGATTTGCAGTTTTAGAAACAGTGATCGATACAGAATTGAAGGAATTTTTCCTTTATGTAGAAATCCGTATACATGAATTTAACAAAGTTACGTGTAAATAATATTTATTGAAAATAAAATAATTTGTATAGCTTTACATTCCACTTCTTAGGATTATGGTTTAAAAGGGAAAGGACAAAATAACTTAGAATAAAAATATTTTATCCCCTTGAAATTTAAAATAATCTGGGAAAGCTGTGAATATTTGTTGTATAGAAAAATGTAGCTGAACTTATCTCGAAAATTGCATTTAGAGCAATTCAAGTGTAATGATTTTTTTCTAAATTATTTAAAAATTCGATGGATATACCATTATTTAGTTATGCCCCTTTATTCAATTCAATTCAATTTTGTATCCATACAAATCCTTTTAACGTTTTAGGATCAAACAAGTATATTTTTATACTCACACATTCAGAAATATTGAAAACTAGGGTATTAGAATAAGACCCTTTTAAATGCATTTAATAATGTTAAATGTAAAAGAATAAGAATTAATCAATTGGTTTTTGTCTATAAAACTTTAAAAACTGATTAATCAAAATTAAAATTCTCTGAAATGGGTGGCTTTAGGAGAAATAAAAATGGTCTGTCTGACTGGAATAGATCATGTGACATGCGAACTACAAAAACAAGCTTACTGATTTATCTATCGTATCTAATTGAAGCTCTCAAAAAATATTAATCTCTTTAGTGCATTTAATATATCAAAGAGAATTAATTAGCCATGTTTTCAGTGATAATTGCATTTAGTCTTTGGAGTTATCAGTATATTTAAGATTTTGAACAATTAACTTAAGATTTCTCACAGCTCAGAGAGTTGTATTAATTCTTAGATGAATGAAATATCGTGAAAGCTTTTTGAATTTTATTTATCATTATTTATATATTTTTATTATTTCTATTTTAATTTGATTTTTTAGACAACATGACGAAATGTGCAAATCTAAAAAAACATTTCACAAACTGTTCATAAATTATCTCGAAAAAATTTAATCAGATTTAAAAATCAAAAAATGCCTGGATATCAAACTAAGTAATCCATGTAATATATACTAACTTTCATATTGCCATGCAGAAAAAACAATAAAAAATTTTTGAAGGTATATTTAAGGTATATTTTGCTTTAATATACTAAGGATTTTAAAAATTAAAATAATACAAATTGAATACTAATTTAACCACAATGCAGAAAAGAGTATTATATAGATAAAATGTTTTCTCATAATTTATTTAGAAAAATAGTATGGCTTATTGAGATTATCTTGATCTTTACTAGTTTATTATAAAAGACTCTATGCGGTGCTGATAATTTAGTCATTAGTTGGCTGGTTACTTGAACGTTAAAAGTAAGATTATATGACCTTATATTTTGTACTATTTTCTCAAATCAAATATAAAGAATTTAAAGATTTATTTGATTCAATAGGTTTTGTCCAGATTTATTTCATTTATTATAAAGATCACGCGAAAGACACTCTACTAGATAAATAAAAATGTCTATTCTCAGCAATAATCTGGTATTCTTCTAAGCAATGTTCACCCTTAATAATATTTGACAAACACTTTACTTCGATACATTTAGCCTCAAATGCAGCTTGTTTCTTTGTGTGTGAAGAGATAATGAAAACAATGGCGAAATTTTAACGATCCATTGTTTATAAATGAAGTTATTTCAATACAATTTCATAGAGAACCGGAACTTCATAGAGAACGACTAATTTTAACATTCTAACCAGGATTTCTATTAAATGTATTACAAATATTTTTTCTTCATATATTATTCAGTATTATATATTAAATGTTATATAAATATTGAATAGTTTCATCAAAAGTTTGCGTAATTCTGTTAATAATTTTGCTATTTTTTTTCTTCCGGCGATTTTCTAAAGCACAAATGTTTTTCCCTCCATTTTCTATTTATTTTTGATTTAAATATCTAACATATGAAAATGCATATCACTAAATTATACTAGAACTAGTAACATGTATATAGTAAATGAAATTATTTGAACAACAGAAATATTAAAACGATAATTGTTAGCAATTTTTCCTATAGGAATTACAAGTTCTATAAATTAATTATAAGGATTATTTTTAAATTTAATTTCATCATATCGTGATGAAGCAAATTTTTCTATTCATTGACGTACTTTGTCTAAAGTGTGACGATATTTTACAACTTCGGTAGATAAACTTGCATCAAATTTCATCCGTATAGAATTGGGATTTTAAGATGCTGTGTTCTTTATAAAACTAGAATCACATTTAACTAATAACTTTAAATAAGTTAAAATATTTTCATAGGAAATAATTAGATGTCGCTAAATATGCATATTGCTTAGAAACGGGATAAGCGAGAATTATTTGTTGCCTACATTCTTTTTTTCAAAGTGTCTTTGAAATTGCCCTTTTTACCTGAAGTTATATTTTATTGCTAAACATTTATAAGGGAAGGTAAAAATGGAACTTCAGTTTATGCGGAAAATTTTTTCAATATTTGATATCTGATCAAAGTTTTATAAACCAGACCAAAGTTATTTGAGTGTGGAAATTATCAATATTTTCACCCTGAGTTAACGCATGCATTATATGACCATTGCTTACCAGGCTAGCTTTCAATCATACATTTAGAGGCAAAGAAATTTTTGAAGCGGTGTCTGACAACTTTTTGAGTAAATTAAAGGCCTTTTGTTCTCTTAAATTTGCTATTTTGAAATAAATATTACTTAAATCATTTTTACAAGCTATTTTGTATGTTCAATGAAAATGTCTAATGCATTTAACATCAGAATTATTTCATTTTAAAATTGTACACTAGTTGAATATGTAATGCTTTTAAATGACCTCCAAACAAATTCAAACATTTCATGGTTGCATTGAAAGATCATTTGGCAAAATCTATATATAATAGGGCTGCTAAAACTACATATAAAATGTCACTTTTTGAAGAACATACTTCAAGACTGACCAAAATATTGAGGCAAGGGCAACACAGGCAAAATATTTAATCTTAAATAATTAGGGCAATCGTATAGCTTTATTCTGCGTCATGTATCTAAGCACACTGTTTTAAATAAAATTCTTATTAGATTCTTGTCAAACTTCAAAGTGACTGGAATTATTCTGGAAGTGTATGGAAAGGAGTTCTTTTTTAATACTGACAAATGTAATTTCAAAAATAGTGCTTCTGAGCTTAGAGAGGTATAGAATTTTAATGTAATCCATTTTTGAGTTTCGATTTGCTTATAAGTTTAATAATACTTATTTCAACATAAGAAAATTAGAAAATCTGCAAATAAAAACTAAACTAAGAGGCGTTCTACGACAGAAGCTTTTATTAAATATGCAATGTAAAATATTTGTATTTGAATTTACGTAGATGGCAAAAAATATTCATCTTTTACAAAAAAAAAATCGTTTTTTTTTTTTTTTTTAAATTGAATGATGTAAAATATATTTCCTGAAATATGCCTTTCATAAAATTCTTAAAAAGGAAGCATTGTTCTCTGACTAGCTTCGAAGCATAAAAAAAAAATCCTTGGAATTAACTTTGATCTAAAGAATTATTTTAAAAGGAATTTAAGTGCATTTCTTTGACAAGAACACTTTTAGCGTTTAAATTTTCTTTTAAATCAATGACTTATGAGCGTCTTTAATATTTTTATTCGTTCATTTTTTTCTTTCGTATAATTAAAAAGTTAAACTTGTCATAAATTAAATTATTGTTTTAATACCAAAACATTAAAATGAAATTGATATTTTGAACTGTAAATGAAAAAAATGAGTACAGAGAAATAAACACGTTAAACTATTTGTATATGATATTGATTACATATTTTAAAAATGCACATTAGAGTATAAAATGTACATTTGGTTAAATCTTACTCGCGTTCCATTTTTTTTAAAACAACGCTTGGAATATTTTGAACGGACCTCACAATTTTCAATTATGATGAGGACTATGATATATTTCAGCTATGACAACTGACCATCATCTAATGAGGCTGGTAGTCAGATCTCTTGTATCACCTTCCTCTTCGAACATACGTTCCGTGATATCGGGGAAATATTTGACCATGAGAGATTTAACACTCAGTATACCCGATTGCATGGTGACTCATCATTAGGAGCTAATTCCGAAACAGGAATTCTTCATTCTCAGAGGTACGATTTGCCCACCAGACTACCAAATGTATGAAACGATACGTTTCGCTTTAAATGTAAATAAATAAAAATGAGTGTTTGTCTGTATGTCTCTCATCCACTGCCGGACCGCTCATCCAATTCCGATAAAACTTCAACTACTTATTACTTGCAGTTGCTGGATGTTTATAGGCATAATGCAATTATCTAATATATAAAAAAATACTTTCGGATATATTTATCACATCTATTAACTAACGTTTAACCTCCAAATAACCCGCTGAGGAGACAATACAGATACAATAATTATGCTAAATTCAAGCTAGACGTTGATATTTCATAGCGTATGTAAATAGATTGAAAGTCGTTCTCTGAGGTGATTATTAGAGAGTGTGAGAAAGTTTTAGGAGAATTTATCCCATAGTTCTGAAATTTTAACTAAGTATTTAATAAAATTTTAGCGTGTTTTTCAGTAAATTCCGCAAATTTTATAGTACGAATAATTTGCACCATCTTAGTTATCAAAAAATTATCTTTTGAACTATATTGAAGATTTTATGGTCTAAATATATTTTCTATATTTAATCAATTTTGAAAGAAAATATTTTAATCACATTTTTTATCATTAAACTTGGGGACGAATATTAAATGAATCACGAGATACAATAAATAGTTTCTTTCATTAGCATTCTGAAAGACCACCAAGCTGTACAATTGTAAAAGAATACACAAATTCAACACATAAAAATGAATATTTGCTATTAGAGTGGAGTAATAAAAATAGAATAAATACTATATATCCATCTCTTATATGTATCCTTCAAATTTAATTAATGTATTCATTTCCAACAAGAAAATAATTATCATTTTTAAACAAGATGTTTCGAATTCCAAACGATATATCCAAGATTATTTCTTCTGCAGCAGCAACTCGTCGGATACCAGCTAGTTTCTTTTTAAAAAGATGAGCAAAATTTCTCGCTCTCTTTCATATATATATATATATATATATATATATATATATATATATATATATATATATATCGTGCTTGAGGGCAAATCCGGGGATCATTTTGGGACGGACCTCATGACTTTGAAGCCCAGTCAAATGACGAGGATGATATATGTACCGGTGCCCCATCGAAACTTCGCACCAGCGGAAGGGCATTTGTCTTATAGCATCAGTATAAGAGTCCATCGCGTTCGCATCCACAACAGTCTTTTGTGGAATTTAGTTTTCACTCAACTCATGGATCTCTCTAGCCCTGAGGCAATCCTTACCAAAGGGCCACCACAGTTTTGTGAAACTTTTCAGAAATTCTTTTAAAACATTCTCAAATCTCAATGGCTGCACATATGTGTAGCCATTGAGTCACATGTCACATATCACGACAATTAAAAATTGTTGTCAAAGTTTCAAATGCTTATTTTTTTATGTAAACAATATTTTTACGTCACTTTCTATTAATTTAATGAAAACTTTTCGAATTATTTTTTATTAGTATACTATAAGGAAGATTTTATTTCATTATAACTTAATTGTTGCAAAATTGCAAAACTGATTGTGATATGTTAAATTATTTTTGACTCTTTTCAATATTTAACAAATCATGTCAAATATTGAAGAAAAATATAATTAACTTATAAACTCTTAATAAAAATATATTAAGAGGCTAAAAACATCAAGAAGTTAATATTTAAGAAGTAGAAAATTCTAAATGTTCTAACAGATTCTTTTTGTTAAGAACATTTTTAGAAAAGTAAAGGAACTATAGAATTTGTTTTCTTCATAGTGATGAATAAACAAAATAACTTGCTCAGACATGTTTTAAACAATTTCATATCGGGAATTAAATTAGATACTGAGTTTTTCCCAAGAATTTTCTTTTTGCAACATTTTTAAAAATCAATATTTAAGATGGAAATTTTTTTTGGTAGGTCACGTCTGTTTTTAAAAGCATCTTTGCCTTCCGTTCCATTCTTAAATGAATACGGATAACAGGGATAGTAAGATGGATAACAGCTACTTTGACAATCTTATTATGCTAAGCATTAAAAAAACATTCGTGTCTAGGCTCATCTGCATGCACATGTTTACTAGCTTTGGCATATAAATGTTTCTTATGAATTCGATTCAAATGTGAGCATTTAAATCTGGAACAATGACTTACAAACTCTGAAGAAATATTTCCCCTTTCTCATATTCAAATCTCCTCCGGTGATCTTCAGAAAGCTTTCTCTTAGGTTCTTTTATATCGCTAACCATAAATCATTCACTCTTGGGTAAAAAATTTTTCTTGTTTGAAACTTCCGTATGATAATCAAATCGAAATGTTTTACCAAAAAAGGAAAATAACTTTGTATTTACAGCCTAATATATGGATATAAAAAAAACGCAGCGTAGTAGAAAAATCCTTCGCAAGCTTTAAGTAAAACATATTTTCTTAGCTCCCTTTCCCATTCTTGTATTTTATTGGAAGTAATCCTTTTATCAGACCAGATCTTTTAATCATTGTTTTGGTAGTTTTATGGAACTTAGGGGTAGTTTCACTCTATTTAGCTTGTGAGGCATCGTAAATCTAAGAAGATGTATAATTGTCTTAAAAGAACTTGATTATTTGATTTACATTTTTCCTGTTACTGACATGATGCATTTTACCTTACTCGTTTTTATATATTCTTTGATCAGCTTCAAAATAATGTTAAAGGTCGAGTGGACAAAAACTTGTTGAATAAAACTATAATTTTGTGTTAGAAAGAATGCATTTAATTTTTCATTTGGAAAACTTAATCTAGTAAATATTCCTGTTAATAGAAAGTATATTTTTAAACATAAATTTCGCACTTGCATGAAAATGGGCTCATTCGTTCATTTTTTTAATGCTGTAATCAAGTACAAATAAGTGCAGACTTTGAACTATATATATATATTACGGTCGTTTATGATTAATTGATTAATTTAATGAACAATAAAAGTGATAATTTATTTTATTCCAATAACTTATTAGTATTAATAATAATCGCATTTGTCATAAGTAATCACCGATTAATTTTTTGACCATAACGTATATGTATAATGAATGTTTCCTTCTGGTTTAAAAAATGGTAAATTATTTATTAATGGATTAAAAACCGAAATAGACTCGAGAAGTGAATTATTTTTTGATGCAAAATGTAAAACCATATATACTGAAAACTTAATTCTATAATGTATTCTATTGTGGATTTGATATATTATATATATTTATAGATACTTAGTTCATCTTAACACAATCTTTACGTTCTAAATTAATTCATTACAATGTCTATACACAGGTAATTCTTCTACTAGGAATTTCATAGAGGAGATTGTCTGCCAAGATAGATCAATTAAAAGTTAAAGCGCCTTGTTATGAAATTTATAAAAATGCAAATTTTATGAATTGTAAAGGATTAAAAGAATGTTAACTTTTGGTCAAATATAAATTATCATTTTTCCTGTTTTGTTTCATTCCCTGATTCAGAATTCACTGAATTTTTTTCACAGAGCTTATAAATGCTTGGTATTTATGATTATTACAATGGTTACGTATGATTTTCGGTATTATTTATAATCATCAATAAACTTATTGGTGATTATGAACAATTCCCAGAATTATACTTGAACAAGAGCTTACTTAATATCTTTATTGCATTTGAAGTAATATAAACGCTGAATTTTAACCTATGCAATAGTTTGTGCGAATGAAATCAAATCAGGAATCCATGGCTGCCGTTCAATTAAAAAAATAAAAAGTAAAAAAAAATTACAATAAATTATTAGCCAAAAGTTGATAAAATGTGTTAAAATATCAAACGAATCTGGTTATTTCCTTATAAGAGGTTCTAATGATATATACTATCTAGGATAGAAAAATGAATAAATTTGATACTGGCTGACTGATACTGGATTTGATCCACAGCTAACAAAAAGTTGGGAAATATTCATATTCTTCTCACAGATACTTGATGTATTCATTGTTTTGCATCATAGTTTTATTTATCGTTTTATTATCGATTTCCTAACATTCTAAGCATTAAATTTGTCACTAGTGACCAAGATTTAACAAAAGTCTTAGGTGTCCAAGGTTGAAATGAATATTGGGAAAATGTAGGGTTTAATTAACTATCATTTTTGCGAAAGAAAATTGCATCGAATGCACGTAGTTACTCAGTCGATCTTCCAACAGAGACATCGATCCAAGCATTCCTCTTTTAGGATAAACTTTGTTAAATCAATATGGGGAATAAAAATATGTATGTATTTAATCATGGGATTGATGTACGGATTAAAAATGTATTTGCCTTTTTTCTTTTTCATTACTTGGAAAAGTCATAACCTGATGTCTCTTGAATTTAACTTCAGCTATTAAAAGAATGAACAAGAAGAAATTATGAAAGTGTAACTGACAAAATACATAAAGAATACGGCGGGTGATTATTTACTTATTAACCTCAATAAAATCTTCCTATTAGGCACAATATATGATAGACAAGTATCCAGCACTCATGAATCGTCACTAGCTTTTAAAATAGAAGAAATGTACAAGAAGTTTGAGCAGTACATTAGTGGAGAATGTTGTATTAAATGTAAGCTGACAATTGATGGGAAATACAATTTTATTAAGAAATTCGGAGAAATGTTAAATATCAATAATTCACAAACAAAAAGCGAACGATTTCATTTCCTGAAAAGGATATAAAAGAGATTATATATTAATTTATAACTATCCTATTTTTAAATTTAAATCGTTATTCTGTAATTGATGTGGATTTACATTGCGTCATATAAGGTATTAAGTAAAAAAGTTGTTTACAAATGATCGATGCCTTTTTCGCCATTTCAAAAAGTTATTTTAAGACGATGCATAACATTTGTGCAGTAGTTAAGACCAATTGCGATAACATGATAGAATGTGAGCAGTAGAAATGTATTTGGCTTTTATAAAAAAAAGTATATTGCCCCAAAGCAGTCAAAAATACTGCATTGTGAAAGAATAACTAATGTGTAAAGAAATTTGTTTAAAGTTAATTTTTAATATTTCTTATACTGTTTGCAGTCATATAGCAAGTTATTAGTAAGTAAAAAAAATTACTTCATTTGGAACAAAAAATAATTTATTCATTATTTGTGCATTTTAAGCAAATGTAAGTTGAAATCTTTTTATGTCTACATTTTCCGCAAACATACTTTTGACATTTTTCACATATATTATTTGTTTTTGTTGAAAAGTCTACTTGACAAAATTTTCGTTCATTAGAATATGTTGTACTTGATGTTTGTGGGTCCTCGTTTTCTGATGCCTTTCTGATGGCAGACCTGGCATAGAGATTTGAATTACAAGGGACGGTAATCCAATAATATACAAATTGTTATAAACTATTATCTGATTTCATATAATCAGATTGGCTCCGATTTCGTATAAGAAATTTACTCAATTCAATAATAAGTCCCTTAATTATTTAAAATTTTCCCTGTAGACAAAATGACTGCTTTTAGGCAATAGAGGTATAACAAATATATATAAAGAAAATGAAAGAAGGAGGGGGCAATTACAATGATTAATAAACGCCTTTATATGTTGAACAAAAAGTCACAAAATTCTAAGAAGCTGTGTTATTATATATACAATTGTTTTTCTAACTGAAATTAAAAAGCAATCGAAATGTCTGCCTTAGGCAATCTAGTGTTAATGGATTTCGACAATTCATCTTTTTCTAGAACATGTATTTTGTCGCTAAACGATCATCAGTTTTCGAAATTATTACACTGGCTTTCATGCAGCATTCATTAAGAATATCTATGATTATCTTTTCGAGATCCGACTTAAATTACTGGATAACAATGTTACGGATTCATAAATATACTAATATATATACTGACCATTTTACTCTAGTTAATAAATTTGATTTTATGTAACGTATCTCTTTGTCAGAATTAAAACTATCTAGTGATTTGAGATTATAACTAATGCTAATAAGTTTTGCTTTTGAAATAAAAAAAATAGTCCTAGGTCATTTCAATGATTTTGTGCAAACATCTTTTTTTTCAAAAATTTGAGTATAATTGATTAATAAAACAGATTCGATTTTCTGAATCATCCTCTAGATATAAAATATAAACAGAACTTTTGAAATACAATATTAAAAACATCATGACGGTACGTTGGTTAACATAATTCATGCCTTTCAATCCTTAAGATTTTTTTTTTTTGAAAATTACAGCATTTTTATTGCACTTTCATTTTTTTGCTATAAAAATGTTGTATTTTCATTTTCTGCTGAATTTTTATTGCATATAAATGATTTAAATTATGTAAACTATCAAAACTCAACATGTTTAAAATAAATAAGTCGAAATTCAATCATTCTTTGATTTATAACTATAAATCTTCTAATCAAGAAATCAATATTTGATAAATGAAATAAACATGACTTTTTAAGTACTTCAATTCGACTTTATGATAAATTATGTAAAGTGTGATGGATTCAATGATTTCACGTTAAGAAATTTTTGTAGACATTTTTTTGCAAATTTAAATGTGAGTAAATAATTTGGATTTCGGCAATTAAACTCATTTTGATTTTTTTCCACCATTTTTAAATATTTTACATTTTTGAAAGTTAATTTAAATGAAAAATGATTTCTTAACCATGATTTGATAAAATAACATGGTAAAAGATATAATTTTCTTGCCATCATCGATTATATCCACCGGATGTCATCCACCGGAGCTGTAATAACATCTGGATATATTGAAATGCATAGGCGTGTTTCAGGTATTGCTCAGATATTTGCAATAGGCTAGTTATAAACAGCATGAAACGCCAAACCTAGACCGGTATTTGTGTATTGACTTAGGACAAGATATGAAACCGATTGTGTATGAATATGACAAAACAGTTCTACGCATCCTTAAACACATCTTAAAAGGTGTAAAGACTAGTTTAGGATAATAATAGTTAACTTTTTTGATAAATTTAATTTTGATGTTTATTTATAAATGAGCCTAATGACCAATTTGTACAAAATGAGCAGAAAACTTATATATATTTTACAGAAATTGTATGAATTTGTCTATTGGTAATAAAAATTTCAACTTAAGTGATGGTTGCGAAAATAAGATTTCAAAATTTTAAACTGAAACACATTTTGAAATCAAAGTTGAAGAAATATTAATTATGATTTGGTAAATTTAGAAAAAATCTATTGTAAATGAGATTCACAATTATTGTAATGTTGTAATTCTGTTATAAAATATTATGATGTAATTAGCTAACAAGTAATCAATAGGAGTAATCGTCCCTCTACTCGCACAGCTCACAATTAGTACGCTACTGGGTTTCGTAATAGAGCAGGGTAATTTAGCATGTTAAACCGTTTCTACATGACTGATTGAATTGAAAACATGATATGCATCTATAATTTTGGTGTTGGAGCAATCTATAAATTTATTGCACATGAGAGTGAAACTTAGTAGTTTATTAAGAAATTCGTGGGAATCGGGCAATCAGTAGGATTGCTCCTTATTTGATTCCCGCATTTCACAACTCGTTTTGTATTCAACTTTGCAGTATTGAAAAAACAGTTTAGCATATTTTAGACACTGTTTCAACATAATTGACTGGATCTAAAATATAATATTATAATTTGGAAGCAAGGACAATTTACAAATTTTTTATTAATGAAAGCTAAAATTAGTATAACGTTCCATTATATTCATGAATAATCAAATGGAGTGGTCTTTTCTAGACTATACGTCTCGACTCCAATTTTGTATTTGGCTTTAGTGCAGCGAGGGCCGTTAAGCAAGTATTTCCTCAAGATTGATTGAATATGAAATTTAGTATACTACAATTCTGGTTTTAGGACAGTTTAGATTTTTTACAAATGAGTTAAACTTAGTATAGCATATAAATTCACAAGTATTGGGTAATCAATATGAGTAATCTTCCATCGATTCCATATCTCTCATTTCGTTTTTGTATTTAGTTTCTTAATATGAAGTAAATACAATTTAGTATTTAGGACCATTTTGGCCTGCCGATTGAATCTAAAATATGATTGCAATTTTTGTGAAAGAATACCTACGCATTTCATTTATGTGACTTACTGTTAATTTTGTGAGAATCATTTTTCACACACATAAGCAGATTGTTTATCTTCAATGCATTTTAGCAAGCTTAAACTTAGATCCTATATGTATAGTTTTTTTCCGTCATATTAAGTGGACTATATTTTTGGGTTGAAAATAAATTCTTTTCTAATTCAAGCCTTTTTATTTGTCATTTCGTACACCGGCTTGCTTCGGGATACTATTTTCAACAGACACAATTTTTTAAGATGGCTCTACAGGGATTTTGCTGTACATGACGCAAAATAGAAATTCATCTAATGACGCGACGTAACTAAAATTATTCCAATAACACTATTGCTTTATTTTTAGCTATTGTGTTCACGGACCAATTATCTGAAATAATTTTATCAGCGGCATTTCCGTTCAACTGGGGATAAAAAATTCTGCGATACATTGAAATATTGAGGTTAATTTTTTTTAAAAGACTTAAATACTTCATCTTAGTATTCTTTGTATATGAAAATAAGAACATGCTTTTATTAAAACTAATAACTAAACAAATACAAAAAATATAATTGCGAAGTTTATCACTTCACCTACGAATTTCTCAATTAGGTGACCAATCCAATTTGAGATACCGTTATTTGAATGCCTGTTATAACATTCAGGTCACTTATGCGATAGAAAATTTTCAGTTTTTCAGTCATATTTTTGAATTTCAAATTATGCAATATTTTAAGTTAATTCAGGATTTAAATACTAAAATCCAATTATTCTATGTCATGTAATCATAAAGCAAGTGGTTAAATTTAAAATTGATAATAATATTCTGTCTAATAATTTAAGAATATTCTGCATTTTAATGTCTATGTATACATATGATCTTTAGTAGCAGCACTGTCTTCATCCCAAGTACCACTTTCTTAGCATATGAATTGCTTGGGATACTGAGAAATTGATTACTGCAATTTCGTAATTTTTTACTTGATTGATATTTTCTTTAGTTCGTATTTTCACAGAAAACTGGCTCTTTAAGAATTGAAATCAACAGATAGTTTTTATACCAATCGTTAATTCATACTTGCACACTTCCTAGTTCTCCATTAAATTAAAGCGGATTTTAGAGTAACTCAATAAAACTCTTATTTCTTTAACGCGACTAGTTTAAATGGCTCCCCGGACAACGATGGTCTGGTATTAAAGTTTCTGCTTGTGATCAGTATGGTTTCAAGTTCGAGACCCGATTCCATCAGAAAACCTTCGTGTGAGGGTGTCTGTTGACGTTAAATCCGTCAGGCAAAACGTCTTCTCGCTGGTGCAGCGTAGTGTGGAGAGGACGAGGGTGAGAGGTCAAGTGTTGTCCTCATTATCTGACCGTGATTCAAAATTACTAGGTTTGTTCCAAAATAGCACTAGTGTTGCTTTACAAAGGGACGTTAATTTAACTAAATAAAACTTAGTAGCTCTCCAAAACTTTCTAGCATACTCTTCGATTAAAGCCATATCCCTCTCCTTCTCACTTAAAATTCAGGACTTCAGGTAAGACCGCGAATGTTTTACATGGTATTAGTGCTCATTGGTTGAGACATATAGATCTTTGGTGTGACTGATGCAATTTTGGCGAATCTATCGTGTGAACATATATTTTGGGCATCTTTTTATGGATCGATCAAAGTGTGACAAGATCACATCGAATTTCATTAATTTAAGCAATTCCGTTTTTGAGATAAAAAGCTTGTATTAATTCCGCATTACAAACCAAGAGAAAGTCAATAGTTGAACAAATTTAGTTGAAAGTTTTGATAAATATCTAATATAATAAGATAAGATTCTAAATATGTGTGCTAAATTTTATCCAATCGGACTTTGTATTTATCAAACTCATTTGTACTCCTTCATTCAAATAAAATGACTTCTGCTGAATACCGATTTTATTTAATATCTAATAAAGATCTACAAATTAGATATGTCCGTATATTAAATTTTATCCTATTTAAAAACGGTTTTGAATGATAACGTCCGTCGATAGACAGTAACAAACAATGAAAAAAAGGGCGTGTTTTGGATACAAAGAGATCTGACATCTTAAGATTCGTCAAATTCTAAAATTTGTATTTTTTGAAAATTATAATGCTTTCTAATAAAATTTTTAACTTTTCATTTCAAAATATTATTAACTTTGGAATCCTAATAAATGTTATTCTATATAGATTCCCGATTACTACCAGAGTGAGTGTTCAACAATATGAATATTGCGTTAATATTATAAATTAGGTTTAAATATTTATAATGTGTGACGAAAAGAGCTCATATATTCTAGAGATTTTTCATCGTTCTATAAGATACTGAACTGTAAGAAAAAAACTACATTTGAGAAGTTTGCAATAATTGTATGGAAATTGTAGAGTAATTCAAATCATTTGTTTCGCTTTATATTTTGATTTTGAAATGCTAAAAACAATTTTAATTTAAAAGCAACTAATCCAGAATAATGAATTTGAATTTTATAAATTTGCTGTTAGACAAATAATTACATTATACTAACATGAAACCCGAATGCTTAGCACATAATATTAGTTTCTTTTTGTGTGAAAATTTAATTTCAGCTTTAAATTAAGCCGCAATTAAAAGCTTTAGTAACTGAAATGACTATAGGGACTGTAAAATAAACTTTTGCAAATTTGATAATTAAGTTACACGAAAATCAATTCTTAATTATAACTGGCACATAGATATATTAAAAATATTTTATTAATTGAAATAAACATTTCGCTACAATATTTCACACAGTTGCTGCAAAATAATAGTAATTAAACATTTAATTAGAAGTTTTTAGAGGAATTTGTAATATTGTATTTAGTCATTTAGCATAAATTGCAATTTTTTTTCGTAAAAAGAAGTATTCAATAAAAAGAACAATTCTAATTCGTTTTTATCAAATCTAATAATACAATAGTTCTAATTTTTTTATTGATACTACCTAGTTTTTTACAAATTCTACAATTCTAAAAGATCAGAATTGGCTTCTTAAAGCATCAATTTATTTCTAAATTAAAGCAAGTTTTTATCATTGCTACTGATTAATTATATTCTTTAAATCTGAAATAATTCAGTTGTTCTGAATGTTTTATAAAGAAGCTATTTATTCAATATTTTTCTGCAATTATTTAAATGCATTTCAAATGTAGTTGTGCGAATTTCCTTGAATTTCTTTAAGGCCAAACGATTTGTATCAATTAATTTTCTTTATTTTTTCTCGAGATTAAAAAAATTTTCATTTAGCATTTAATGAGGCGTTTCTAAATTATTCTTCCTTGGGAGATTTTTTCTTCCAAATAAAATTTTAACATTCAAAACAATTTACTAAATTTGTAAAAAGTAAATTTTTATTACTCAAATCGAATTAACTTGCAAATTTTTTATAGATGCTATTTTTTTTTTCTTTGCACATTTTAAGTTTAATGTAACAATCGAAATTTTGATTTTGTTTGTTCGATATAAAATTATAAAAAGTGATCATTTAAATTTTTTTCGAAATATTAAAAGATTTATAAATTATATTTTTATTGATTTTTTTTAAAGTTTATGGATAAAAAGTTTATTGAAAACACTGTATTATATAAGTTTCTGGTATTTTAAAAATAATATTGGCATGAACTAAGTAGGTTTCTTATCTAATGAAATATAGTATTTAATACCTCATCAAAATTTTCCATAATGAGGTATTCAATAGTTCGAAGAAAATTGTATTTACTTCAAAATTTGTTGTCTTTCAGCGTTCTTTGAAATATTGCCACAAATATTCTCTGTGATTGTTGGATATTAATAGAAATGTATGTGTAAAAAATTAAATTCTTGGCAATTTTTAATTATGAAAGATTATTTTATGTTTTTAACACAATAATCGGGATGTTTATCATATGTTAAATCAGTGTATCATATCTTTCTTAATTGCTCCTTATCTTTGTAAACAACTGTCTTACAGGATATTGTTTCATAGAAATCAAATATAGCAAATACCAATATTTTCACAATTTCTCACAAAATTATCCCTGAAGTTATATTCAAGGTTTGAAAAATGCACTGAGTGGCCAAATTATTATGACAACCTGCAATTGCCCTCAAAATTAGCTATAGAGTCTCAGTGTTGCCGGTAGAGGGCGAGATAGCTTCAAAAAGGGAATGCAAGGTGAGTGAGCTATCAATTGCACAGCTTGAAGATATTGACAAAAAAAAAAAAAAAAAAAAAAAAAAAAAAACGTGACTTAACTGAGTTTTAATGCAAGGTGAGTAAAGGCAGTCGAAGCGTCAGAACCAGTATCCAGTATCAGTAACCCCATGAAGTGTTCTAGAAAAGCAGTTATTAACGTGTACAGAGTGCAAAATACCAAGCAGAAAACTGTGGCTCAACTCCAAACTTTTGATCGTTACAAGCTTATGAAAGCTCGAGCGGAAATGAAATTTGTCAGAGTTGTCTACTCCAACAATATCGGAGAATCTTATTAAAGTTGCAATTGCGAACGCCTCTGAACGAACTGTGTGGCGTATAGTTATGGGAGCCTACGACTTGTTCAAAAGCCTCTGCTGTCAGAATTGCACTAGAGCAGACGTCCCCAGTTTGCAAAGGTCCATTAGGATTGGACAGTAAATGACTGGAAAAGGGTCATGTGGTCAGATGAATCATTTTTTCCCTTCCACCATGGTGATGACAAAATGGCTAATCGTTGCTCGTGAATCTTTATTCGCTAAGGCCTCTTTCTTATTTTTAAAAGTTCTTACGAGTTTTGAACTGATGGAATTCAAGGATATAGCAATCTTTAATTATAGCAGCCTCTTCTTTATAAAATTCTTTATTTTTAGAAAGTGCACTTTTTTTACTTTCACATACACCATTATTGCATTATAATCATTAAAAAATTGCCTTTGAGATTTTTTTAAAAAAATCTGTGCTTTGACCTCTTACAAAACTGAAAGTCACTATTTTCCGATTTGAACTCGCTGCAAACGAACATTATTTAGAAATTAATGGATGAAATTGAAATTGAGATAATTGAGATAAATGGATGAAAAATGAAATAAAATCCAACAGAATGCTTTCTTACCATTCGTATATTTTAACTTGGGTACTTAATTAATCCATACTCTTAGAGCTGTACTACGTCCAATACTACGTTAAATAATTAATTGCTAAAATGTTTACTTATGGGTTAAATTTCTATAAAACTTATGGTTTTTCTGCATCTTAGAAAAAGCTTGTAAAAGCATCTTATAATTATTGAAAGCTTGTCTGCGATTATGAAATTACATTAATTATGTAACAAAATAAAGATATATGAATTAAATAATAAAGAAAAAAAACTTATTTTAATATTTTGGTATTCGGGATCAGGAATACTAGACGTCTTAGACAGTTCATAACACTGCTTAAAAAACTCAATTAATTTAAGAAGTCATCTAACAGTTTCTGAATTTATTTTCGCATTTCTGTATTAGAAGGATCCTGGTTAGCAGGAAAATATATTTAAGACCTCAAATCTTTCCTTGCATTATTTTAGTCGGGACGTGTTTTTTAATTGATATATAACGTAGTCTTCAACCATCAATTTAAACAATACTCATTAGCTTATCTTAAGAATTTTTTACTTGGTATTCTGCATTGACTTATACAGATTTTTTTCGGTAGAAAAATGTGGTTTCCGAAAAAAAAGAAATATGAAGTTTCTGAAACAATTATTCACTTTTTAATTCTATATATTTTATAATAAATACGACATGAAAAAAAATATTTCCATATTTTGTATAACATATGTGTAAGGAATTTTGTTCAATAATGAATAATTCATATTATAAATAGTTTGAAGAAAAACAAAATATTCTATAGATATTACTTATACATTTATTATTAAAAAATATCTTTTGTTACATTAATACTAAAATAGTTTCTCATGAATTTTCAAGATAAAGAAGATTGCAAATTCCTTTAAAAGCATCAAAAAGTTTCTCTGTCTCCATAACAAAAAAAAAATCAAATTCATTTTCTTACAGGCGTTTTCAGTAGTTTAGTAAGAGCCGAGTCTATGATTAGCTAAGTATTTTGAAATTCGAAAGCAACTTGTCTTTTTAGAATGGAAGTGAAAACGCGCTTTAGTTAACGAGTTATCATTTATACATTTTTTTATTGCAGTAACTCTGTTTAAAAATTATACATTTAATATTAAATCTTTTATTTCAATGTTTGCAAAATTAGAAAGAAGAAATCCCTTAACTTGTTTATAAATAATAATATATCTAATACTATAATACGAGGAATGGCTGCCAAGTCAAAAATCGCACCAGAATTAATAAACTCCGGTAAACTTGGGGGTCTGGGGTTTTTGGCCACGAGGAATCGATTGGCGCCGGTTTTGAAGCGCTACGGTCGAGCAGTTCGGAGTTACAGATAGGATATTTTCAAACTTTATTAGTTCGCCATAATGGCTACTTAAATTTTCAAGTGGTAACGGGCTGCCATCTATAGCCAATATGGTGAACTAATAAAGTTTTATGTTTATGCTGTTATAGGTTTATAATATGTTTCTTATGTATGTATATATGTTTGGTTTTTCTAAATAAATTTGTCAAAAATATTGAACTTCAACACACTTCAATCTTTACCTTTACTTTACCTTTGTATAGAATAGTTCCCTTTCCAAACTCTAACTTTGTTTAGAATAGTTTACAATGGTGCACTTTAACCGGTTATCTTTTCACCAATGGTTTCACAAATTTTCTTATGGCATGTATTGTTTTGATAAATCACAATTGAAAATTTAAATCTTCGAGTTAGCTTCGATACCTGTTTTCTCCGAGCGGAGCTCGGTCACCCACTGGTACTTTTAAATCGTAGCGTTAGAATAATATCTTAATATACGGATATCAGAAGAAGCATTGATATAAGAAATACATTTGACATGTATAATGCAATTGCATATCATATTACTTAAACTAGAACATGAAATAAGTTTTATTTATTAAATAAACCATACAACATTATCAGATCACGTATAATTTTATAATCATATTTACTTTTATGTAAAAACATGGAGAAAAGATCGATTAAATTCCGAGGATTCTCTTTCTTATAATATTTTTTTCATTAATAAATTTTGATTAAAATTTAAATTTGTCAAATTTACTCAAAAGGGATGGTTGCTATTTTTTATTAATTTAAAAATTGCCCTATCATTTTTAATAAAATTTTATAATACAGTTTGCTACTAATTTTACCAATTTCTGCGTCAGGTTTTTAATAAAATTATCATTAGAAAAAAAAAAACTTCTTTTACATTTGCTGTTATTTTGCATTTGTATTGTTCTGATATGTTACTTTATATTCATTATCAAACTGATGATGAATCTGAATTATTTAATATTTATGAATTAAGTAATGAATTAATAATTTAATAATTAATTTGTGCATTTACTGATGAATTAGTAACTGAATATTGAGGATTTGGTAAAACATATTCTGCGCTAAATGCACTCAAAATTAAAATTAAATCTATTTTAATTGGTGGATCTTATTCTTTACCTTATTTCTGTTTATAATCAAAATAGTTTTATAAATGATTCCTTATTGACTTAATTGTTTAAATACCTTGTGTTTGGTTGAAATTTCAAAATATTAACTAAGAAAGACATTTATTTTGCGTTCTCAAAATCCGTAATATGTAGATATAAAGAATATCTTCTGGTTCTGTAATAATTTTACCAAAAAATTATCTTCTTTTAGAGAATGGATGGTCTTAAATTCAACATTCAATTACCCTAAAAATATCCACTGGTCTATATCAAGCCAAAAGAAAATAATTTACACCAAAACTTTGGTGGGGCATTTGTTTAATAGCTTGTTCATACGATTCAGATTTGTAAAATCATTTGCGAGAAACCGTACAAGATAATCATTCTTGAAAAGAAAAATAAATATTAACATACATAAAGAATTGTATGTATATTAAGAATTATTTAATAAGCAAAACTTCATATTTTTAATTGAAAAAGAAATTCTCGTTAACAGTTCTAATGTTATGCTTATTTTTAATAAACTTATCATGAGAAATCTATAATATCCGAAATTCCAAGATGTCAGTGGAATTATTTATTGCAAAATTTTCAATTTCTTTAATGCCGAATAACTTCGATAAATCGGATTGCTTTAATAATGATTGTAAGGAAAAAGAGTCATACGTTTAAATTCCTACAAATATATACCGTGTAGACTGTACAGAGGACTGTAATTATCATGTGCTTAGGGAATAGTTTTTATGTATGACCTTAAGGTAATAATTCCAAACTCTAAAAACAGTTTTTTTTATTTTTTTTACAAAGCTATGTTTTGTTCTCTGAAGTTACAGTTCTGACATGTACTAAGAAATTTTTGCGAAACACGAGGCCAGATTCGAGCAATGAATTTTAAAGCTTACACCGGAACATAAATCAATATTTTTCGCATCCTATTGAATTATTAGTGTAAAATTGTCTATTATTCAATTTCTTATTCGTTCTCAAATTTTATCTCATTTTATTAATTTTGCTAAATTGTTAAGCAACAATTTCTATTATTTAAGGACGTTAAAAATTATGTTTGTAAAAAAAATGATATGTTTAAGAAATATAAAATATATTAGAGACTTTGCTCACCATTTCTTTTGCTCAATTTATTTCATAAAATTAATCTAACAAATATTTTGGCAGATTTATCGGAAATTTTCAAATGGCATCAATAAAATCTTTTTTCTTCCAGATTATAACAATAGATTATTAATGAAAAGATATTTGGCAGTTTTTATGATATATTAATAGTGTGTCGTATCAATATTAATAATTGCAAAATAATTATGATGTAAATAATTGCAAAAAGAGTGATTCATGATTTGAAATACTTCACATATATTTGCCCAGTTATAGTGATTAGCTGATTTATTATGTAACATCAATTGAACCTTTATTTTAAATTCGTCTGATTGTCGAATTCCTTACGATTATGTATCATTTCGGAATATTTTATTTATTCTGATGTAATGCAAAAAAGGTTTAAAGAAAAAAATATTGAAAAATATTTTCAAACATCAGATTTGTATTAAAATAACTAGTCCTATCAAAGATTTTTAAAGCAAAATTGATTGCGCCTGAAATCATACTTAAGCAGAAAAGCTTGAGAAATGAGTAGAGAGCACAAATATTTGCTTCCTTCAATGGCTCTTTCATGGATCACTTTATCGATAATTGCTACAAGCAAGCTCTTCAGATTTGTTTTAACTCTTATCAATATTTTGCGTAAAACACTTGGCCATATGACTTTAGCAAACGGTGATGAGGAAATTTTATCTTTTTGTGCTGTATGCCGAGACTAGTTATCATTTTTCAAATAATTTTAAACAATGAAACAAACAATTCAGACAATTTATGAAATATTTAATATTGAATTTTTTGTGCATATTGGAGTATAATGAACTACCATTTCTATTACCTTTTTCAAATTAGTAAATAGTTTGAAAATTAATTTAATCGATGCATTATTTTTATTCAAAGACGTGTGTACGGATGCAGTCTTCTTATTGAAAATTATTTTACAATAGTTATAAAATATTTCAATAAAGAATCGAAAGTAATAACCAGCAGAATTTCAAATAATCCTCATCAATAAAAATAAACATTTCATTATATCCAATATTATCCTGGCAATCAGAATATGATATAAATGTACTCGATGAGGTTTTTAAAAATACAGAATAATATAAAACGTATAATTATGAAAAAAATTTGTAAAAAACGCTAAAATTAATTATATCTATATATATATATATCAAAAAATTAGTGATTCACTTAAAAGTAACGAGCTGCTACTGATAGCAACACATATATTTTTTTAGTTTTAAATTATACAAAAAAATAATTGTTTTATTTGCTTAATCATCAACAAACATAAAATAGATTGTAAAACAATAGCATAAAAAGAATTCTAAATGAACAATTTTCGTAAAAATATTTGTTTCAAATAACAATTTCTGTTTGGTATAGATAAAAAAAAACTTAAAATCAACTAAACAATTTTCCATGACATTTTTTATAATAAGTTGAATAACAAATGCCAAATTATATATAAAATGTTTCGTGCTATATTTTAATATTAAATTGGCCATAAAATTTTTAACTAGATATCAAGAATATAAATTTTTATACACTGATATGCTTATTATGTAATGAATATATAAAAAATGATTGTTATATAGCAATAATTCTACCACTGCATTCAATATTGTTCAAAGAAATCATTTTTTATTTATGGAAAGCATTTATAAGCTATTTTCGTCACATTAAAATAAAATTAAGTTTTGCTGATAAGTGCATGTTTGCGTGAAACTTATTAATTTTAAAAATATTTCTCGTATTTCCCATTTTCGTTTATTAGCTGACTACTCACGTTAAGGAAAAGAACCTAATTTTTTAAATTGGAAGTGACATTTTTTTATTTAAATTTAACGAGTAGCTCAATTATACCCACTAAAATAAGTTTTTTTTATCAAGTGCAAAAAACGAGGTTTAATAATTATTAACTTTTTTAAAACTGAAATTAAAGGGTTGTAATTCATAAATTAAACATTTCCATCTATATTTGGTTTTCAAATAAAAATGCCAAACTTCGTACCATTTACATTCGGTATTTCCAAATTACCTTTCGCATTTATTGAATATTTAAAATAAAGAAATAACTTCAGGTAGACCAATGATGAAAGATATATTTTTTACATCTTTACCAGAGAAAGGGAAACTCAAATGTGGTTTAAGAGCTGAAGAAATATTGTAAAAAAAGTTTGACTTCGTAGCCGGATATCGAATCAATTTAAACTCAAAACATCACCTAAGTTCTTAATACAAATATTTTTTTTTGCTGTTCAAATTTTCTCTAATAATAATGAATTTTTTAGAAACTGTTACTTTCGGTTTGAGTTGCACAAATTCATCAAAATATCCTTCGAGACACGAAATGTAATTTCAAAAGCTACATAAGTCATTGACTTAACCAATTAAAGGTGGAAAAAAATGTGTTTAAAAGAGCTCAATGGCAAGCGAAAGGAAGTAGTAAAACAAAATAATTTATTTCTACTAAGCAGTACATCAAGCTTTCTACGAGACTTAAATAACAGAAAAATTCACACAAATAAAACTTATTAATATTACACAAATTCTAAAACAATATTTCAAATGAACTATACTTTTCTTTCTCTTGATTTATATTCTTTACTTCCTTTCATATGTTTCTTAAAACATTAAGCCCATTTTGAGAATCTTACTTTATACAAATCTAAAGCAAATATTTCAAACTAATTTATCTAATTATTAAATATATTTTACTGACTTGCATTTATTCGACATAGAAAGGAACTCATTTGTCATTACAGCTTATTTAGTTCAACAGAAATAAAGACATATGTTAAATTTCATCAAAATTACTTTAGTCAATCTGAAAAAATATAATTTTATACTTAACAGTAATTTTTATTCGATATCATTTGAGATGATTTCATCCCATTTATTTGTAGATTCACAAATTGAAAAGCGTGAACAGAATTTTATATTTGTCGATCTGATTGGCATTTGTTATTAATGAAATCTTATCCTAATCCATTTTGAAGATATAAATTAGGTAATTTTAATTCTAATGGATTTATTATAAACGATCTGAGACAACATATTTAAAATTTGACAAGTTAAAAAATGCTTAGAAAATACTAAATTAATCGATGCATTTGGTATGTGCAATTGCTAAAGAACTCATCTTCTCAATGTCTTTAGAAACGGAGTAACGATTATTTTACTCACAATATTTTTACTAGTCGTTAAAAAATAAAGTTTCATCATTTATATAAATAAATAATAAACATTCAAGTTGAGATGTATGCAGACATGATAATATATTATGGGAGTAAATTTTCTGGAATTTATTTTGTTTATATTTACCGTTATATCTTAGGTATCTTCATTTAAATGTAAGGAATTTACATCAAAAATTTATAAAAACAAATTAAAGTTTTTAATAAGAATTGTTAGATTAATTTTTGAGAATTTTTATTATTATCTTTATATTATTTAATGGTTGCTAGCTTATTAAATGATATTATTTAATAAGAATAACTGAATTTTGGTTAGCTAGAGTTTGGTATTGAAACTATGAAATTAAATCAATAAAAAAGAGCTTTTCCCTTAAATGCAATGAAATTGATAATATTGACTACAATACTGAAGTTAATACACATTGATAACAAGAAACAGATGAAATTTCCGTGAATCGGAAATCCTTGTATACGGGACCGAAAATTATGTAACTAAAGCTTTCAGGTCTTTTGGAATTTTTATTAGTCTTTCTAACAAAAATAAATAAATATGATAAAATTTTAAAAAACTGAAAACAATTCTAAAAAAAAAAACATACTTATTATTGTTCTAAGCGGTGCTGTATCTTCGTGTAACGTTTATAATCAGTTAAACAATCATTATTCTATTTATGGGCTGTTATAATTGCAACCAAATTTTGCCGCTTGATTGAAATTAGAATACAGAAATGGAAATGTTTTAATGCTGTTGCTATAAGCTATTTTTATACTATTCATCATGTGACTGCTAAAATCTGTTTGTTGATATGTCTTACAGAACTATAGATTTGGAAACAAAAGATTTGTGCTATCAGTTAAATAAAATTTTATAGACTAAACGTACTATAAATATTTTATTTTAGCTTAATTTCATGAACGTTCAGGTCTCAGGTTAAAAGTTTACGGTTGGTCAGATCTCATAACTTCGCGTTTCCGTCAGATCATTAAAATAACATTTATTTTGGAGAACAATGTGTTTTGTTTTAACGTTCCAACTTTATAGTTTTTTCTCTTAAATTCGACATCCTTTTTTGAAATTATTTAGGTTATTCATAGAAAAACCGATTTCATACATATCCTAATTAGCTAACGCCAGCTACAGTCTTCTACCAAAACAGAAATTTGCCAACAGCGTCTTCTTCGTTTAATATCCTTAATTCCGCATATCGTCACCTCTAATTATAGGTGTATGTTTATAAGAGGAGAACTAAACCCATTCTCTGGCATAATGAGCGTAATTACAAGCACTGGAGTTAAAATTAAATCTACTAACGAAACATAAACCCAGAACAAGTGTATGGAGGATACTCACCGAAAAGAATTGCTTTTTAACACGCTTATCTTATTTTAGGCTATACTGTCTAATAATGAAGTCCTAGATCATGGATTAAGTCAATTTTCATTGCTGTTGTAGGAAACTTATCTGGTTTGGAGGAATATTACCTTTATTATGAATTAATTGAGTATGACATTACGTAATTTTTGTTGCATGATGCCGGTAAAAAATTGAAGAGGTTTTATAAGTTTTTTTCTTTTAATGGTTATAAGAAGTACATTTATATAATCAATATTAATATAAAACTATTTTTCTTTTTTTGTTCACAAATTCTGCTTTGTTATTTTTGATTTAATCCCTAATTTACTCAATTTTTTTAATGAAAAAGTTAAAAAATTGCTATATTTTTAACTACAGTACACTCTCGAGCATTCAATTCGGGATTATACAGCATCCAAATTATCCGGCCTACTTTTCTTTTGTCGAGGAAGGTAAGGTTTGCATTGGCAAGGCACTGGAAGCGGGCGTCTGCTACGATCTCTCTGTGTGCCGTGTGCTAAATAAAGTTGTGACAGTAAACTTATATTTTGTTCGTTGCTCATTGTGTAGCGGAACACAATTGTTTCCGCTGTTCCTGATTATAACTGCACAGTACATTCAATATCTGTAAATTGTTCTTGGGGTATACTTAATGTTTTTTCAAATGTAGTAAAGTGGAGATTTCAAAATTGATGACAACTGAAAAAAGTAGTAGGTAAAGAGGATAAATTATTCGTTTGGCCAGAATTTATTTGCTGCCTAACAGAAACAAACCGGCAATTGTTTCTAAGTTTGCAACAGGTCACATTCACGATCTACTAGGTTTGAAATATTGAGCTTAATACTCAAAATGAAGTAAGAAAATCCCTATTATAACAATGAATTTTTGGTATAAAAACTTTATTCTACTGGGATTAGTGGGCAAAGGAAAGCGCCCATAGAACTCCTGCTTTTTCTGCTATCTGATCCTCTCTTCCACCACGTCAAGCTGGGAGTATACTGTAGATAATTGATTGAAAAGCAATGTAATTTTAAATGCATATTTGTTTTCCTTTTAAAAATGTAGAATATAAATAAGGAAATTTAAGTCTTTTCACAGATGTATTTCAGAATTTTTATAAATAATATTCAAGAAATTATCAAGTAATTTGCAGATTATATTTGCATACTTTCATTAGCCTCTTTTCATAAAATGAAACATCATGTCTGATTGCAGAAGGTTTGTTTCATAAATCTGATTAACATAAATCAGCGGTTAGGTTGTAAACTAAAAAAAAATTGAATACGTCTTAGGTTCCAATATAGATTGAAAGGATTGTAAATATCATTAAAGGTATTATGTATTTACGAAGTTAAATAGTATTATTATAGAGATATTTATCTGTTATTTATTTCATTAGTTAACTAATTTTATAGCATTCTTTTGAATAATCAAAGCTTCTATCATTCTAGGGGATAAATTTGTTGTTGGCTTACAAAAATATTGAGACATCAGTAAGATATTTTAGTTATGAGCATTGGTATTCGAAATGAATTTTCATAAATGTGAAAGATCATATGATTTCAGATTTTCTATCAAACTATATTAGAAATAAATAAAGTAATAATTTCCTACAGTTTCTAATATTATATGAATGTTGGCTAATCCAATGGAATGAACTTATATTCTTAAAAAAATGTTTTTACAAAAGAATATTTCTAGATAAAGTTGATGAAAAATGTTACTTTTCTAGAATGCCTGTGATTTTGTTACCCTTCACAAAAATAGTATTTTGGAGCAATATTTCTATATGTATAATAGGTTATAGTAAGTTATATAAAACTTAAATTCGAATTAAACCATAAGGAGAAACAAAAATTTGTCGTTTAAAAGAAATTTTTGTTAATAGTTAAAAAGATGAACTTAAAACTTCTGGTAATTAAATTTATTCTATATTCTAAATAATTTCCGTAATATAGTTTTTAGATTGTATAGTTTTCTGTAATATGATATAATTTATAGAGTACATTACTTTTAAATATTTAAACTGTTTAGTTCATGATATTAATTTGTTTTATTAAATTTCCAAGCTTCATTTGGCGAAAGTTCTCAATGAAACGAAAATCAAAAGTTATGCATGTAATCGAAACTTTTCGGTATGTTAGTTTAAAAAGTAGTATGTAGGCATCCACTAAAAATGGCAATAATAAATTTGAAATGCAATGATTAAAGCCTTAAAAACTTTACCAAAGTATCAATATTTTATCAACATAAAAATCCTTGAAATGATTTAAAAGAAAGTTAATTTGCATTGAATTAAGAAATCTTTGTGTTTAAATAATTCTTTTGATGCTGATTAATAAATTGGAAATGTATTCCAGATACCTCATTAGAAAAACATTTTGTGAACAAAGCTTCAGTTCAGAGAAAATTTCTAAAAGTTTCAAAATTTATTTCAAAAATTTGTGCATTTAACAGTTACGTCTCTGTTCATTGGAAAAGTAACAGAAATTTCATCGGATTTGTCAAGAGAAACATGTTAAACATAGTTTTACTAAAGTTCAGTATTGAGTTTCAAAAGCATTGTAACAAGATATGCCCGCGAGCACTTCAATAACAACTAGCAATAACGAGGTTGTTAGCTCTGAGAGCACTGGATCAAATATTAATATTTTACAGAAAATTATATGAAAAATTCCATCAATTTTACTCAGCTCAAATCTATTCATGGAGCTCAACTCTGTTCAGAAATATTTTGTTATGCTATTTGGGAAAAGTTTATGTTGTGCAGATTAATATGCAGTGTAATTGTTATGAATAAATGTAGTTTAAATTATCTAAGCAATGAATGTTCTATACTAGAGTAAAACTATTTTTTAATTGTGCTATCGCAACTGAATTGTTTTGCAATTGTTTAGCATTTTAATTAAAATTTATTCAGCTTTTGTCTTAAACTCGCAAATAACCCATAAACTTCTTTAAAATTAAACTATATCTTAGTTTCCAAAAGGCTTTGCTAAGACAAATCATATTTTCAAAAAAAAAGGATTATAAACGAAGTGATAAACGTGTATAAAATAAAATATATTTAATAAAAGTAGCTCCACAAAAACGATTTTAAGGCATGATTTTTATCTTTTAACCTTTAATTTATAATTCAGCATTATAAATACTATGGATTTTTGGAATAGTATTTTCTTCTAATTAATTACCAGGTCTATTAAAAGATGAAAGCTTAGATGTATCAATTAATACATTTTTGAAAAAAATATATATGGTATATTGTGATTGAAAAATTGTGCACATTTCAAATCTGTCGCACATCAGGACGGAAAAAAAAAGATTCATTACAAAATTCCATCTTACATTTAAGTTCGTTTACAGAAACTCTACAGTAAATTATGACAGAAAGATTAAAATTTATTTCCACGAACATTTAAAGAAGTTACGGTAGATTGCGTTTTTAAAAAAACTAGCGATAAAGGCAATTTAAAATTTTCTTATTGAAATATCTACTACTTGAATGCATCATTTAATTTGCAAAAAGGAAAAGATAAATTTGTTTTATTTTGATAATTATTGAAATTGTACGCTGCAATATTATATGTCAATACACATTTCAAAATGCCACCACAATTTATTTCCTTATATTATTCACCATTATATCAACATTGCTTAAGAAACATTTACAAAATATTTCTGAGCTTAACTTTTATTGAGAACATTTGAGAAATATTTCCCATCTAGAAGAAGAGATTCATTTCCAAATCCTACTAGTGGGATCTTTTAATGATGTAGCGGAGAGAAATAGTAATTGTGGTCAAAATAAGCTTAATTACTTGGAATGCGCGGAGTGAGCTTTCAATATTTGATCAGTTATTAATGGGAACGAAACAGTCCTCAGAGATTGCTCACCTCGTTAATAAACGACTGCCTAAGAGTCGTTTAGTCATTGAAAATCTGTATCTTGTACAGCTTATTTCCTATGGGCGAGGTTCTTATTTCGCAGCTTAAAACCAATGATCAAGGAAAAGGGACACAGATTATAGAAAGAAAGGAGGAAAGGAAAATTATGAAATTAATATCGAGTTTAATTTTTAATGAAAAATGATGAAATGGGTTTTGAGGGAATAAATTCAGTGCACCAAATTTAGTGCTTTGTTAATCCTGTCTTTGTATATGAATATATAGAAATTCAATTGTATTCTGATCAAGAACAACTTGTGTGGGTACATACATTTATTTCTGGGTAAACTATTTTTACAACATATCCTTACTTAAATTTCAAAAGATGGCATTTCAAAATTGAAATTTGACTGAAATTCTTTTCATCCAATACAGCTTTACGTCGCCAGTAGATGTTAACTCCCCAAGGATAGATAGCAAAATGTTTTCAAAGATTTGAAATCGGATGGAAATAACAAATTATGTAACTAATTACTAGTTTACGGTTAAATTAGACATTTGATGTATGACATTTAAGGCTGACTTTCGGAAAAGTATTTTTTTTTTCGTTCTTCAATCGCTCAAACTTTGGGACTAAATTAATACAATTTTCAAAAATTAAAATGCATTTCACCTTATCCAATAGGAAAAATGGTCATCCTCTTCCTTTTAAAATATTCACATGACAATTTTCTTGGAGGACGATATTGTTACAAATTTGAAATATCACTTTCTCTCACCTAAGCTATATTGCTGAAAAGAAAGATTTGGTGACATACTTCTTTGAAGATTCAGTGATCTGCTCTTGCAATTCTGGTGACGAATTCTGTGAACTCGGGTGACCAAAAATGAAGGTGCTGAATAATATTGAAATTATGGTTCTATTTTAAATGAGAATTGATATCTGTAATTGATTTGGAAAAGTTCTATGTGAAGTCATGTCATTGGGATGATATATATAAAGATGCTATTTATATATAAAGATGCCATCACTGAAGCCAATTCTCTGTTTGGAGTGCAAAGTGAGTTTTCTAGTCGTTTCCGCTTAGACCTATTATTGCTTCTATTTAGCGATTTGTTGTCTGTTTGCATTAATGTCAATAACTGCTATGTGTGTATATCATGGCCGACTTTGTGCTTTTTTCTGAATATTCAGACAATAAAGTGTCGTCTTCCGTTATTCAAGTATTGAACTTACCACACATTTACCGGACAATATCAATAACAAAATTGACCAGTGTGACAAGAGAAGATAAAAACTGGAAGGCGTATGCGCTACTCAATCTAAAGTACAAAATATTGAAAATACTTAAACATTATTAGCAAGAAAATTTATCGTGATTGATAATAATATGTGCGTATGTTAGTTTATCTTATTTTCAATTATCTACTAAAATAAATTTATGTGAATAGAAATGCCCTATCAACTAGGAAATACCTAATATTAAACTTCTTAATTCAAATTTTATGTTCAAATTATGAAAATGAAATGATATAATTATATTAATGATGAAATTATATCCTTATAACAAGGGTTTTGCTGTTTTAATGCAAATCTGCACCTAACAAAAAATTTTGCAAAACAATGTATTCTCCAAATTATAAAATTCGCTTTAAATTGCTGTTAGTAATAATTTTTAATAAGTACATATTTTGAATTTCTCTTCTATTTAATACTGTAAATTTTCTTTTTATTTTATCACCAGCGGGTGACCGAGCTCTGCTCGGAGAAAACAGGTATCGAAGCTAACTCGAAGATTTAAATTTTCAATTGTGATTTATCAAAACAATAAATGCCATAAGAAAATTTGTGAAACCATTGGTGAAAAGATAACCGGTTAAAGTGCACCACTGTAAACTATTCTAAACAAAGTTAGAATTTGGAAAGGGAACTATTCTATACAAAGGTAAAGTAAAGGTAAAGATTGAAGTGTGTTGAAATTCAATATTTTTGACAAATTTATTTAGAAAAACCAAACATATATACATACCAAACCAAACATATATACGTACCAAACCAAACATATATACATACATAAGAAACATATTATAAACCTATAACAGCATAAACTTAAAACTTTATTAGTTCGCCATATTGGCTATAGATGGCAGCACGTTACCGCTTGAAAATTTAAGTAGCCATTATGGCGAACTAATAAAGTTTGAAAATATCCTTTCTGTAATTCTGAACTGCTCGACCGTAGCGCTTCAAAACCGGCGCCAATCGATTCCTCGTGGCCAAAAACCCCAGACCCCCAAGTTTACCGGAGTTTATTAATTCTGGGGCGATTTTCGACTTGGCAACCATTCCTCGTATTATAGTATTAGATTATATCTGGATTTTTAATGTTATCCATAATGTTCGTGACTATAAATTATTAAGAATATTTCCAGCTACATTTCACGTATTATTTTATAGTTTGTGATAAAAAAAATACGTTAATATTTTTAGAACTTAATTATTTACAATTTCAGAATTTTCGCTTGATAAATTAGATTTAATACATTCAAAAATATCTTTACAAAACATACAGTAAAAAAATCGGTAAAAAAAAGATTAATACTCTAGGCAATGCTTAATTACGCTTTAATTTTATAAATTATTGAAACAATTGAATTACTTTTTATAAAAGTCGTTATCAAATAAATTTTATGAGTAATTCATGTTTACACCTAAAAATGAGTTTGATATAATTTTACGAAACATTGAAATTTATTGAAAATAGTTTTGAAGTAGCATTAATCTGTTGAGTTGGAATGTAAAAGTGAATAATACTCAGAAAATTTTTTGACAAAGAATATATATAGTATGCAGCTGATTATTTATCAATGAGACGATTTATAGGAAATATAAAAACTTTCACTAAGGAATTCTAATTTTTCATTTATTTATAAAATAAGTTAGTTTCTTAATCTGTTTTCTGTATTTGAAGCTTTTATAATGCAGTAGAAAGATTAGAAATTAATTAAATAAGCAATTTTGAGTTTAAATGTGTAATCGTTTAATCTTATTTTCAAGTCGGAAATAATTTCAAAACTTTTCTACTAAAGACTTAAAGACAATAAAAAATATCTATTTTCTTATGCTTATATTTGAAATTCCTTTTCTTGACTCTCTACTTCAAAACAAAATTCTTTCTAATATAATGTCTTCGATTATTTTTATTATTCTGGAAACAAAATTGTTAAAGTTCATAGGAAAGGGTGTCATCATAGTATGTCTCTTAACATTTTAATTATCTCTTTTTTTCGAACTGTTCCAACATAAATAATTTTGAAACCAGGCATTCCTATTTAAAGTTACAATTCTTTCATTTTAGATAATAAAAAATCGCAAGGTAATCATAAGGACTTTTTTGCGTACGTTTGCTCTTGAGTTTTAGTTTAATCTCATCTAGAAAATATATCTAGTATATTTTTAATATACCTATTTTCCATTAATGTATTCATTTTAAAAAATATTTTTGCACAACTTAAATGTAAGATGCATTTGCCGAATTCATTTATACAGGGTATTTTAAAACTCACGGTTAAAATTAACGTTATGAGATGATAGGCAACTCGGCAAACGCAAATTGCATGTAATAGGTATGTTATAAGAAGACATCAATGAAATATTAGAGAACATTTTCCAGTCTCTTATCATTCAAAGGAAGCCAAAAAATTAGTTGTCCTTCAATGTAAAAAATTGCAGTTAAAGGCTTATTTATGTAATATGATGTAGTATCTTTCACGTTGTAAATTCAATTTAACTGATTAATTTAAACATGCCTCGTGGCAATTTTACTTTTCAATTAATCCGCTATAAATATGTATTGGCACCTGCAAATGGTGTTCAAGTAAGAAGTACCTGTTATGATTCAAATTTAATAGAAAAAATTACAGTTGATCGGCAACTGCCTTAAGTGTATGAAGAGAACGGAATGTCACGACAAGCTATTGTAAGATGTTGCAATATGTTTCAGAATGGAAGAACATGTACTTTTGACACTGATTATGACAGATGATCATCAAATATAAGGTGATTACAAAATTTAGGTCCTGTTTTGTTGATTGCAGAATAACAATTTTTTTGAAAGACTCCCGTATAATTTTGATTCAATATGAATTGACGGTCAATCTATTTAAATAGCGATTAAGAAATTTATTATTGGTTAGATAGATCACCCACTTCATCCCCTGTTGAATCAGATAAATAATCCAGTTCGAATGTTCTCTCTCTAGCGAATGCAGATAAAAAACAATCCATATTGCTTCGAAGAATTATTAATAAACAGAACATTTTTCAAAAATGCTAAAGCTATAGATTTTTTTTTGAATGTTTCTTCAGAGTAAAAATCAAGTTTCATCTCTTAACTTTGTTTGTCCTTTGACCTAAACTTGTATACACATTAGCTGGTGTGCATCTTTTGAAATTTTCTTTTGCTTCAGGATCTTTAAGTTTCTTTGTTTTAAATTATGTGAAAGAAAATACTTTCAATTTCCGCAAATCACACCTTTGACTTTAAATGCGTTTTGAGCTATGAATATGATTAAAGTGGACGGAAGACGAATCTTGATAGCTTCAAAATAAGTTATTGTCAACTTAAGTCACAAATTTTAAAAAAAAAAGATGGTGCTTAAAAATTACTTTTTAGTCCCACTGAAAGGAATCGCAGATATATTTAAACTTTCAATACTACCTTTTTCGGTCATAAAGAATTAACTCTTCCAATTATAACTGTGATTGTGGCTTTTTGCCATAGAATTATGGGTAAACATAAATTCGACCTGCCACTATGGTTACCATTTTCATCTAAATATTTTACTTGTTAACTTGATTAAGATTTTTGCTCTTTGTTGATTCGATAAAATCTGTTTAAAATGTTCTAGTTATCTAATTTACAAGAAAAAATGAGATATTCAAAAAGCATTCAGAGAGTAAATTCCCACTCAATAGATTTCTTGAAAAATTCTATAGAAATTTACAAATTTTGTGTTATGACCATACACCAAATTTCATTTGCTTCATATATTTAGTCTTTTTTTCTTATCTTGTTTACCACAAACATAAACACAACTCCGAAAATATTTTATTTAGATTGAGAGAGATTAAAATCACGAGATTGTTTTTTTTCTTTGCGTTATCGCTATGTATACTTCATATAAGAAAAAGCAAAAGCAAAAAATTTGGGTCGGGGGAATCTAACATTTGATTGAGACAGAGGGAAACAATTACTTTACGATTCATACACTTTCGGTCATTTTTTTAAAAACTATTATCAACTAAGCAGCTTAAAATGATTATTAAATCATGGCACTTATAAATTACTGTAGATTGCTGCATTTGTAATTTTTGTCGCCAAGAGTTAAACGAAAAAATTATCAATAGACTACTAAGAAAAATCTCCTGCCTCTAACCATTCACAAGTATTTTTTATGGTGATAAAAAAAATCATACCATGTTAAAGATAATCAGTTGAAGAAAATATTTTGTCACACTGTTGCTCTCATAATTATTCATTGTTTGGTTTTCTTGACTTATTTTTTGTGATAAAATGAGGGAAACAAAATTTGTATATTACTTATTCTGAATTTAATGTATTATAAGAGAAAATTAATCGTAACTGAATAACAAATTTAAAAAAAACAATTCAAACAGTTTAGCTATTATGCTTCATTATTATCCCTATGTTTTATTTCCCGAAATTTATAAGCAATTATGCTACAGTTATCAATTCAAACAAATATATCAATTTGCTGATATAATTAAATTTATTTCATAATTTGATTGTAATTATTGCTATTATCTCCATAAGATAAATAAAAAGTAAAGTTTGTGGACAAAAACAGCGAATTGCGTAAGAAAGATCTCCTAGAGATGCTTTTCTCAGGAAGCAAGCATCTTAAAATGTAGATGAACAATTAAGAGCAATCATGGTAGTTTTAGTTCATCTAAACAACAAAACAATAAACAATTCTTCAATTTGCAACATAATTGTTGAAAGATAATTAAAGAAGTCTGTTAATAAAACCAACTACCCATTTAATTATGGTGTATACAAGAAAAAAAGTAGAAAAAAAGGAAGAAAAAACTCGCCAAGTTAATCTCATTTAGCAGAATTTGTTTATTTACTCCACGATCAATATACATTCATGGAAAAGTAATCAGTTTGAAGAGTTATTTTCTCAAATGTATCGTGTTTATCACAAAATTACCCCTAATGTACCTTCGAGGCTATATTTGACGTATTTTGCGCAGGTGTGCTCCATAAATAGCTTTAGTAATTGTTGAATACTGTACAAAATTAAGCAATTATTTATAAATGATTCTTAGGAAAACTGTTATTTAATCTTCAGCTACTCAGAATTTAAAATCAAAAGAACATCAATTTCAATTAGCTATAAATAATTATATTTTGGAAATAATGTTTGCATCTTCAAAAAGGTGATGGAAACTTGTTTAAAGCTAGTAATTTATGGTAGGTAAGAAATGTGAAAAATATTTGAAGCATTCCGTATTTTCAACTTGGATTTTATTTTCTATCCTACTTGCCTCTAATTTAATTTTCTATGCGCTTTAATTGAGCATAACGGAACATTTTCTGCAAATGAATAAATAATAAATTTTCAGTTTCAGCTTACAAATAATATGATCCGTGAATATATATTTTTAATTTGAGTATTTTTAATGCTTAAATTTTTAATTACTTTACCTGAAAGTTAAATTTTGACGTTTGCCGATACCTGTACAGCTCAAAACTTTTATATTTTTAACTTTCATAGTTTCTTTAGTTGTCATTATCCTTGATGTTCCCGTATTTTCTTTACATAAAAGTAGCAGCTAAAATAAATCATAAATTTCCTTGTTTGGGACTTTTATCAATCGTTTCATCATAAATGGTTACTTAATACAATTACTTACTTCTTTTTAATTAATAAATATTTTATTACAGAAAGTATAATTTTATTTTTCGTTTAAAATGTGCTCTACTCTGGAAAAAAAATTTCAAATGTGAAAACCAAGAACTTGGTTTCGTTATGCTTTATGTATGAATAAGATCTGAAGATGACAAATTACCTCTCTTGAGAGATATTTTGAAATTATAAATAGTGATTTCATATTCACCATTCTTTAAATTATTCTGGTTTCTAGTTTGCAGCTAATGAAATCATGCGCTTATGCGACTACATGCGCACTAGTTGTTAATATCAACATTATCCTTTTAAACATATTAATATCTTATCTCTTTCACCGCCACATGCGTTCTAGTTCCCTGCACTTTTTCATATAATAATGAGGAAATTAATAGCACAAATATAAAAAGAGCGCTTAGTTAATGCTTCAGGCTTAAAAATGTTATTCGAGACAAATTCATCTGTTTCACATAATGGCGTTAGATATTTTTTTTCTTTTAGGATATATATAATGTTGCCTTACATGATAAGAAATACGGGAATTATCATAGATAAAGTAATACATAAACCAAATAGATTTAGTTTAGTTAGTTCAACGTCTCCTTTTGAAGTTATAAGAAGACTGCTTTGAAATAGCTCGGTTATTTCAAGGAATATCATAATGAGAAGAAAGACTGACTTGTTCTAGCCTTATTCTTCAAGTTTTTTCATCATGACAATTTGAAGAAATTTGATTCTCGACGGCAGATTTAATGTGTATAACATCAAATATGAAGCCAATTGGATTAGAACGCGTTAAAACTATTAGAAAATTAGTAAATCTGAAAATTTTGTTGACAATGAGCAACAATCACTCCATGCAATGATCACTAATAATACTCAGTAGAATTTTTATGAGAATAAACGAAAACATTTAGAAAACTTTTAATATATATTTGATTCATAATATGATAATTTCTTGTTTTTGTCTTAAGTTGTAAATAGAATGAGATATTAGTGATTAAAATATATTATTGGTGTGTGCAATACTCTTTGGTAACAATCTTAACGAAATAATGTATCTTTTCTAACAAATAACTCTTCACTCTTTTCGTGATATTTTTCAGAGTTTAATTGAAATGAAGTGTATTCTTAATCTTTAAATAAAAATGGGGACCTCCATATAATGTATTTTAGATAAAAGAGAGTCAGCTTCTTGTTAAACCTCTTCATTTCTTCATTAAGATTACTATTCATAATTATTTTTTGATGTCAATTTTACTGTCATGGCAATATTGTTGGTCACTAGTTGAAATATAAAGATTAAAGTAGCAATTGTAATGAACTGATTCAAACTTTAACGTATTTACTCTCAAGTTTGCAGCTAATGAAATCATGCGCTTATTAACTAATCATGCGCTTATTAACAATGTATTAAAATGTTATTGGGCTTGACCGAACGTACTTTAATTTAAAGAATAATCAGAATAAAAGTTCTGCTTGTAATATTCTTTTAATGCTAAACAAACCTTTTGATATAAAATCTAAATGGTATGGATACAAACTTTGATTGCTAATATAGGAAAGTTGTAATTTACAAAATAGAGAACCAACATATCGATTTCACTTAACACTGTTTTGCAGTCTTTGTATAAGTAGAACATTTTAACTCTGAACATATAAAAAATACTTTTGAAACAATAATTTCAATTCTTAATATCATATTAAATAGGAATTTGTTAATATCTAGCTTAAAATATGCATTTCGTAAAACAAAAATTGTTTTTAAATACTGATCAACTTTTTAGAAATTTATATCTAGATATTTCTAAATGTATAAGTATTTACTTTCAAGTAATTTTTCTGACGAAGATTTACATACATATTCTTGATAAAAATTCTACGCTCATGTTATTTCCAATGGTTATTCATATCATAATGATCGTACTATTTTAAGTTGATAAATTCTAGCCGTATATTAACAAGAAATTCATTTTCGTTTTATATTCCAACGTAACATTCAATTTGAGAACTAAGATTCCAAATAAGGATCTTAATATGCATATTTTTTCAATGAAAATATTTCATCGACACCCAATAAGAATTCTTATTAATTACTGAATTTACATGTTTATATTGTTAGCAACATATTTTTTTCAAAAGCATTTTCGTTGCTATCAAGCTATTCGAGATGATTCAAATAAAAAATTATGATTATCTAAGAAATAAGTCTTCTTTTTTTAATGCATTTGCTGAATGCTTCCATTTTAATATTTGCTATTTTTTTTTCTTTCTGTATTCTATGACTGGACTATCTAAAAGATAATCATCTCATATATCCACTCATTCATTGGGATAAGCGATATTTTGAAGCTTCCATAACTCTTTTATTCTGGGGGTTATTCAGTGCCACCATTTCTATAACGTTTGAAACGTTCCTAATCAATAGCATGCCTTTTGAAATGTTATCACTACTCGGTAGTTCTTTTAACTATAGCATATATTTTTGACATAATTCGTCAATGAAGAATCCATACAAAATTTTGTTGCTGAATAGGTTTATATGCAATGGTATACTCACAAAGAAAAGCATTTTTAATTTGTTTTTAATGTGTCATGCAATGTTTTTTCATAGTTTCTATTAAATGCTAAGTTTATTAATCTTGTTTTTCTTTCTACCATACGAAGTAAAAAAAGGGAGGGGATATTCTGTCGTTAAAGAATAAAATCACAGATTTTGCTGAAATTTCACATTTAAACTCTCCTACGTTTGCAAATTTTATTTTGTTATTAAATTTGTGAGCAAGTGTGTTAAGCGATTGTTCAGAAGTAAATACATGAAATATTGTTGTTTGTATTGTGCAATATAGTTTTTACTGCAAAATTATATGGAATTTTCGCGATCAGGATTCATAGAAAAGAGATTATTTGTCTATTTACATATGTGGATGCAATTCTGATAGCTGAAGTACGATTTAAGTTAAATATACTTCATAGGTGGGCTTTTTTACAGCGAAATTGAAGATGTGCTCAGGAATTTGTACTATTGCCCTTCTATGTCTCAATGATTGAAAGGGCGATTTGCATATATACTTAATGGTTGTTTAGTGGACATTGCGTCAGTGACCATAGCCTATCACGATGAATTTCACGAAAAAAAATTAAGGTTCTGGAAAATACAAGAATCAAGATTACATTACTATAACCAGTATTTTCAACTATCACACTTCATCACTGTTCATTCACCTGTTATATCGTGATTACACATTTTGAGGCTGATATGTGTTGCGTGCATTTTTGTGCTAGAATTACGAAGTATGTTAAAACGATGAACAAAATAGTTTATTGCACAAAAACAAACTTCTAACTTAGTATCAATAGACAAAAGAAACAATTTATCAAATATTTATAAATTCAACAAAGTGCTTTTGCATTTTATAATTGTTTTCGGTTTCTTAAATGCATAAAATGTCCCACTTTTTAAGATTATTGCTCTTATTTATTTCAAATAAGAATAAATCCTATTTAAGTACATTGAATAAATCCTATTTAAATTGAATAAATCCTATTTAAGTAAAAAAAAAAACTCCATAGTATTCACAGTTTAAATCTTTACTACAATTTTTCATTAAATGTATCTCTACTTTAAAAGCAATCTATTTATAAGAATTGTTTTTAATTGCTAAAAATGCACAAAAGAGGGAGATTTAAACTCCGTTATATTTGGATAATTTATTAGAATTATTCAAAATTTACCAGTGCTTGTCAATTTTGCGTTTATTTAAGAAATATTGCCGTAATTAGGAATACTTTCCGTAGGATCTTTAAAAATAACTTTTTTTCAGCGTTCCTTGAACTTATTTGGTCTTCCTAATTTATTTTTCGTTAATTTTCCTTCAATTTTTTTTAATACATTCTGAATAAAATCATTGCTTTAAAAGAAGATCAGACTTTTAATTATGTTAGAGGAAATCTTTAAGAAATTAAATGCCTTGATAATATTTTTTAAACTGAAGTAAAAACACTTAATTGTGATTAATTTCTTGTAAGTATATTTTCCTGAAAGGAACTAAAGATGTTCTCGATCAAAAATCGCTTTTAACCAAATAGTTTTGATTTTTAACCTTTTTTTCTGTTGTATAAATTATTTTTGTTTTCGTGAAAAAAATGAAGCCTAGAGGTTTTTGAACTAATTTAAAGTACTTCTTAGCCTGTTTACTCTGCATAATTGATTTAAATCAGATGAATAAATATTCATTTCTGTTTACCAGTAAAAATAAGGAAAAGCATATTTCAAATGATTTTATAAGGAAACATTTTATCTGATTTCTAAAAAAAATGGTCTTAAACGTATTTTCTTAAAACATGTTACTTTAATTATTGAAATTTGTTCAATTTTCTTTTTTTGGCATTTTTACATCGTATTAAAATTTGAAAAATGGTTTTAATTTGTGAATCTTCTTTGTTGTTCTCACTTTCCTTTAACTTTTAAACAACGAGCAAATTTACTTGCATTTGCCTCTGATGAAAATAATAATTTAAAAAAAAATTATGTTTGAGTAAAAAAATTTCAAAACAACAAATTCATAAATTGATAATATGTTCTCTTAAGATTTAATAAAGTATTTTTCATCATCATATTCTATTTCTTCTGTCACATCATCATACTTTCAGTTGTTCTAATTCTTTTTTAAGGAATCATATTTTGCTCTATTTAATAGAAAATTAACAGTTCTAGGATTCCATCAATCGTTCCAATAAAAACTAAAGCGACATCAGAAAATATTTAGGCCATAAAATGAATATTTAAATCTTAAGTTAAAATCGATCATTTCTTTTTGGTATTTCTGCTTCTGACGCCCCCTGCCAAAACAAAATCACATGGTACAGTTTTCCTCACTCAAAATCTTTTGTTCCGTTAAACCAGGAATTGATAGTGTTTAAAAAGCTAATCAGAAAGAACATACTGGCCAGGAACATTTTACAACGTGTTAAGATTATATGACATATTGGGGATTAATTCAATTAAATCACTGATTCTTTAAAAATGGCACAATAATTATTTTATTACAATGATATTTGTTCAGAAGTGTTTATGAAAACAGCTGACAGAATATGAGGAAATAATATTTTATCTTTATTACTGAATTATATGCACTTAAGAAATAATTAGTTTGGACGTTGAAAATGATATTATATCTCGTCTCAACTATTCATTGCTTTTACTGAGTTTTGTGATAGTCAAAGGCAATCATTTTTTGCTTCATATACAAAGTATCCGCTTAAATACCAAACATCCTTCAGGGCAAATATAATCAGGAAATTAATATCCAGGAATAGTTAAATGGATGTGCGATGATAACATAATGGCATTTGACAAAAAAAAAAAATAATGATCCTTATTGGAAAACGGAACAATATTAAGGGAAAGTGCTAATTATGAAATTTTAGAGCCTTATTTTAATAGAAAAATTAACTGCGTCATTTATATTAATATCGAGACTAGAACCGTTAAAATTAAAAATCATTTATTGTATTTTTCTAATATTATGTCTCAGAAAATAGACACAAGGAGAACCACAAACTGTCTACTCCAACAGCCTGGAGGAAACCCTAAAAATCTGAATGACAATAACTGTAACTGTGGTTGAGTTCTAAAAGCCATCACAGGTCACGGCACAACTTTTCCTTTCGGATGTACGTCTCATCAACGATGGGAGGAGACTTATCCCTTACCTTTTTTTGTTCAAGCCAGGTTGACAAGAAAATACCACTATGCCAAAAGCTTCTTATACTCAATTACGAGGTGCCCTCTAAGGAGCTGACAAAATGAGAAAAACTTTCTTTTTTAAACAATAAAATGGCTATATATATTGAAAATAATTCACATAACAAGTCTATGCTACTTTTCTGCAACTTTATAGGATTTCATATTAGTACTTAGTGTTGACTTCTTGTTGAGTGAGTTAGTGCACCAATTGAAATGCTATCATTTATCCTATAATTCATTTTAAATCTTAAATATTGATTATTGGAAGCGGTTTGAGCACTGAAAATAAAGACATGCTAGGATAGCTAAGTTTTTTCTCAACTTTTGACACATTTCATTGCATTATAAACTCCAAAAATTATGAATAAGCAAATATATATTTTGAGTCTTTTTTTAGCTGTGTTGCTCATAAGTACCTTTTTACGTGAAATAGATTATTCTGCGCAGCTTTGTTGATGTCCCTTTCTCTTGTCGTGATTTTTCAGATGGGAATGCTAACTCCAGAGTTTGCCTTTAGGTAGTGCTGCAAAATTCTTATAGTGCATAGCCTTTTGATTCCAGCTAAAAATGTTCCCATGCTTCTATTCGCGGTTGCTCTGTTTAGTTTAGTTATATTAAAGTCCCATTTTAAAGTAACACTAGGGCTATTTCGGGTTCTACTTCATAATTTGAGTCGCTTTCCTGTGGCAAGATTAACATCCGAGTTTTCCGCCCATAACACTTACGCACCGCACCAACGAGAAGACGTTTCGCATCTTAAGCCTTAACAGAGAGTCATTACGGCCCCAATGTTAAAGTGGGGGAGGTAAAGATTTAAGAGGGTATACTATAAATAAATAATGCAATCAGCCACACCAAAAAAATTTCTATAAAAATTTTATACATTTAATAATGCAATTTGATTTATAGAAAGAGGAGTATTTAATACATTAATAATGCAATTTAATTTATAGAAAGTGAAATATTTTATACATTAATAATGCAATTTAATTTATAAAAAGAGGAATATTTCATATTCATAATCGCTGAATAAAATTTTTTATAATCATAAAACAAATCATAGCAAAAATATTCATTATCTATTATTCCCCGTCATGTGCAACAATGAGAACTCATTTATTTGGTGTGACATTATTTCATTATTACTTAAAATTATGCATATGATTTTAGTCAATTGGTATTTATATACTTAATGAATAAATATTCAATATGTTTTCCGATAAGTTGTAAACACATCTAATAGTATAAAATATTTATAAGTAATTAAATTATTTATATGGATTGATTTTTTAATCTAGCAATGTAGATACTGTTCAAAATATTTACAAAAATAATGAAGTTCTTTCTTGTATTTATAAAGATTAGATGTAAACAAAAATTAGTTAATAATAAATTTAACCTATCATAGCATCTCATGTTATGAAACATGTGAGATTCTCATTAATAAATAAGTAAAAAAACATCTGAGAGAATAACTTATGCAAAGAAATCCGACAAATTCATTATTTTTCTAATTTTTTCTCGGAAGACATGTATTCATCTTGCTGATTGGTTATTCTCTTCGGATAATACTAAAACTCTCACAACATTTCATGAGGATGATGCATATTTTTATTTTTTATTTTTGTGCTGGATACTCAATGATGGTATTGTATCTGTATTATTGGAAAAAGGTACATTATGTTTGGGAATTTCTTAACATTTATAGTGCCACTGAATCAATATTTTATTTACTTTTTTAAACAAAGAAAGCTACCGAAATCATAAAATAAACGTAATGTAAATGAAAACGAATCTATCTTCACAACTTTATTTAATACAGGAGAAGCTACTTGCAGATTATAAAGGAATTAAGGGAAAAATAATTAGCTAATGCCAGACTTAAAAACCCATTTCATTTTTCATCTGAATATAATGAAAACTTCATTAAAACTCGAAGAATTAATGGAAATGTGCTCACGCTCTAAGGCATTAGGTGAATACAGTAATTTATTTCAAAGAAGATTACAGAGCAAAAGAAGAAAATAGAGATTTTTTTTTTCGTTTTGGAAAAAGACAAGAATTTTTCTTTCTTTAAACGCATTTTTCTGCGAGAAGAATTCTGTTTATTGTTTTTTCTTTCCTGCTGGCGTCAATAGATATTTACATTTCTAAGCACGTCAAGTTTACAGATGCTGAGTTCACATGCTTGAAGTGAGTTCGTAGAATTATTTTTAATTAAAAAAAATATTTCTCATCTACATAAAATGCTGTATGGTGAATTCTGTTGCTTCTTATTTGATGCTGTGTCTACATTTGACAGCTTCTTGGATATACTTCTTTATTATAATCAACTTTTATTAGATTGGCAATGACTTATACGTTAAGCAATATTTGAAAAGCGATGACTCGGGCGTAAACTTTTATTGTCAAAACTGGAGGATTTCAGGCCCGACACCCAATTCACCGGAAAACCAAAATGCAAGCGGATGATTCGGTGCATCTTAAACACATCGGGCCAAACATTTTCCCATTGGTGTTGAGTGGAACTGCAGAGAGGAGGGAATGCCAGCTTGGGAGGTGTCCTTGATGTGTGTGATTGTGTCCCTTGATAGGTGTCCTTGATGTAATAAAGGATAGTACCATCATGCGTAATCATATTAAGGGACCTAACAATTTATAAACGTTCACTCCAAAAAGCTAGAGAAAAGTGCTGTAGAAAAAATGAGCATCCTCTATTGTCTAGACAAGGGAGCAGAATGTGCAGTTCAGTGAGGTGGTCTCATCGCACCATTCTCCTCCGTCAATACCAGCCTCAACATTGACAGAAAAATGGCGGTGGGTTATATGTGGTCTAATTACTTGGAATTTCTCTAATGTCCGCAAATGTACCTGATGTTAATTGAAAGTTATATCTCTTGCGAAATTTGTCTCATTCAAGAGCAATGCGCGGTCAGAAACTGTGCTGTCTACTGCACAATATTAAGGACAATATGTTCAAAATTTATAATTCGAGGTTCTTATGATTTGACGCGTTGCATACGGTATAGTCCCATTCGGCTTGGTGACTGTATCCACCACAGAATGGAGTAAAAAAAAAATTGAATGTTGGCTATATCTCCTATAGTCATACTGCTAGTGATATTATGTTCTCTACATTGTATCTCGATTTATAGTAGTTTTTTTAAACAACTAGTGTCACGCAACCTCCTGTAGATATCTACAGGATATCTGCACATTCTGCTCCAGTAATGTTCATCATACGGCAGTAGATAGACTGTTGTATGATGAGGAGATAACTTGCTTTATCACGTTCCTGGTTAATGCGTAGAATGGCATTCATGCTACCGTTAACTCAAATATTACAGGCAAGTATTTGAATTCTATCATATTTTATGCTTCGAATTTTTTCGAACACTTTGAGCCACGAAAATACAGTCCATCAGTTTTCAAGCAATAAATTCAAATATTATCATTTTTTTGGAGTTTAATCTTAGCTTTTGGGAAATTAAAAATCATTTATATTTGAAAAAATGTTTTACTTCAAAAGTCCCTTTATTTTTTTTAAATGAATGATCTAGAAAATAAGTAGAAAAAACTATTTCTCCTAATCTGATAGGGCAACTGGTCACTGTCACAATTCATTTTCATCAGTAGAATGTCAATTATTCCATCCAATAATACCTAATTGTAAAAGGAAAATAATTATCAATGTCATCAAAAAGTTTCCACTCGATAATAATAAAAAAATTCTTATGAAAGAAATAATTGTCTTAACTCCAATTCAGTAAAACTGTGATACGAAAGTAAGAAAACGACACACACACAGATATACGGTATAATTTTGCAGATGCATGGTTGGAAAAAAGATAAATTTGTGGGGATTTATTTTTACATAGATAGGCATAATTTGGACTCGAGTCAAAAGGCGTCTTTTACTTCACGGCACAAGAGCGAGATGAAAACATTTTTTACCCGAGTAATTTTATTAGGCGATTCTTTTGGGGATTTTTAGTGATTTAGGAAAGAAAATCTTGGATACGTTTGAAATAAATGCGAAGGTTTGAGTAGTTTTTATCCCTTCGCTATTAACATTCTACGAAATATCACAAATGACATAAATTAATATATGTAATAAAAAAATACTTGTATCATAGTATCAAAGTTTTTCAGAACACTCTAAGAGTTTACATCTAGAGGGTTTTATAGGTTTGATAAATATTAAAAAAATTCTTATTAAAAATTCTTGAAAGTTGCCCGAAAACGTTTATATGCTAATAGTTTGTTTTAATCTAAATTTATATGTATGGTTTCAGTTACTTCAAAATATTTTTTTTTCATTTTTTTAAACTTTCATCCACAGTATTGATTTGTAACCATTTTTCAGTTCAATTCGCCGATAATACCTTTCACTTCTTTCTAACAAATCCGGTTTATTTCAGTTATTTCCAGAAAAATATAAAGTATCATTGTGAAGCATTGAACAAACCTTACTTTATAATACCAGGAAGTAACTTATCCAACGATTCAAAACAGAAAAATGAATAAAGAATTCTGAACGTTCTTAATCGCAAGCAAACGTAGATGTTATTGATCTTAAAAAACATTAAAAAAATAAAATAAAAATGTGAAGAATTTCATTTTTAATAAGGAATTTCTTTTTATAAGCAATAAATAAATAAATGAATGAAAAATAAGACATTCATTTTTTTTTCTTTGTGGAGAAAATATAAAGTCCCTTTGAACGATAAGGCTAAAATAATTTGAATCGCATTCATCTGAAACAAAAATTACTGGTAACAAAATTAATATCTCCTATTTGATTTCAAATACATAAAAAATTTATGTAGCTGAAAAGTAACAATTTCCTTTCCCAGGAACATTTTAAATTATTGTTCCTGGTAAAGGAACCTTCTTTTGAATCCATAATTACAATTAGTACAATAAATGCTCCTTTACTAGGGGCAATTATTTCAAATATTTCTTGAAAATGAGCTTTTTACTGTTTAGTTATATAAAATTTTCATGCAGTTAATTTATTAGAAATAAAATAGGAGATTCTAATTTTGTTGCTTGTAATTTGCATTTCAGATGAAAGCAATTTTCATTAATTTCCTTTTTATCGCTATTGAAAAAAATTCTTAAATGTTTTTACATGTTTTTGCTTATGTCTACAAACATTATAAAAACATATTTTTGACTGTATTTCACCATTTAATTTCCTTTCAAAGTCTAGAATTCAGTTTAAAACTAATCCCTACAAATTATGACTCCGTATAATGAATTATCTATTAATCTAAGTTCATTCTAATTTTTTAATTAAAAAAGTGTTTCAAAACATTATCTTTGCGAAGGATACTACACTTAAAATAAAATAATAAAATCCTCTATATAAATTAATTCATAGAAAAAACGATAGCACATTTTTTAGAATTCTAAAATAGCATTCATCCTATATCTTACAGTTTTCAGTATTTTTTTTTTACTTTTGTTTAACTTATACCCATATGAAAATTCACAAGATTCTACGATATTACAATTTTTAATTAGGAACGGGAAACATTGAATTCCAAAATCCTAAATCGTAGTTACTTCATATATATTCTCTATTCCGCCCCTTCAAATATATTCTGTAAATATATTTTGAGAATAGAGTAGGACAGGAACATTTTTAAATTAAAATTTTAGGATTTATATAAGATTTTTAAAGCGTCTTATAAATTCAAAATGCAAAGTTTGTATTAAATAATATTAAAATGGTAAATAATTTCAATCCAAAATATTCCTCTTGATTGAAATTTTATTCTTTGAAATGTTAGTCATTAATATATTAACGTTTTTCATTTCTTAAAAATAAAATAAACAGCAGCAATAATAAAACAGAAATCACTGTCGAATAAAAAAGAAAGTTTTTCAAAGTTTCATATATTTCTAAAATAATATCGAAAAGGAAATCTGTTTAAATAAGAATACAGGATTTCATTAATAAATTAATTCTATAAAAAAATTGCAAAAAATTGCTTGAAAAAAAATTGCATTGCGCCATTAAATATCATTATTTTATTTAAGATTCTCAGAAAAAAAATTGCTGAATGACAAAAAAAAAATGTATCTATTTTTTTTAATATTGAATAATTATTAATTTCAGATACCGATTATATGAAAATTATTTAAAAAATAATTTTTTTATTTTTCATGGGATTATCAAGATCTTCACAGTTTAATTATATATTTCTTTCAATATTCTTTTCCAAAAGCATTTTATGCCTCCAATTAAATTTAATTGATTGATATCCAAACAACTGAATGTTCAAGTGTGTGTGCTTGTATATTTTGATTAAATATGTATTTCTGTCAACATATTTTTTGCATCATTTTTCCCAACAAATTCAGTTATTGAAAATCTTTTAATATAATTAAATTTTGCGAGCGGAGGTAAGCCAACTTTTAGATTCTGTTCTCGACATTGACTTTTATAAGATGATTTTAAAATAAAAAAAACTATAAATCACCAACATTTAAGAAACCCTTGGTGACATGAATATAGTTATAAAAATATAATTCGAAAAATGGCAAACTACTTTAAAATTTTACCTACAGTTGATGTAAATTTGCTGCCAGCTCACGAAGTACAATATCGTTTTAAAAGAAAATCAAGATACAAAAAAACTAAACAACTAAGGAAAAAATGTCAATTTTATTGCAAAAAAGCCCATTAATATTTGAGATGATTAGAAATATGTTTACTAATTTTTAAATATTAATTATAATTGAAATAATGTAAAAACGCATTTATAGCTTATTAGAATTGGAATTTATTACAAAATATAGTATCCGTTATTATTCAAAAGTAGATATTACATCAGAAATTGTTGAATGCATGTATTTGAAGGCTAAAGTTTATAGTTAGAATACTAAGAAATTGCTAAGCATCTGCGTATGTTAAAGTTTCCTGTTCCAAAGAATATTTTGAATGAAACGATGAAGTGCTAAATTTCCACTCCAATCTTGGGATTGAATTTATTCATGCTAGGCAAATAATCCTTTTGAAATTAATATCCAAATCCTTTTGTTACAACTGCTGACAGTTTCAGTATCTGTGCAAGGACAATAGTTTCTATACATTCCATCTCGAATTCGTAGAAACAGGAACCTATTGAAGTCAAAATGAAACTTTAATATCAATATGTCTAATTCTTTTGACTCGAAAAAAATTTAATCTATTTTCTATTTTTTTTTTTTTTTTTGAAATCAACAGACTAAATACATCTATCTAAATACATCATGAAGTAATTGATTTATAATTATTTATCAATAATAATAAGCGTATTATCATTTCTTTATTAGTAATAAAAATCAAAATTCAGGCTAAATTAACTTTTTGATTTAATGAGAGTTACAGAGAGATTGATTTTTTTACTTGAATACACTCCAACGTTTTACTTTAACTTTTCCATTAAGTAAACCTGAAATTTTTATCCCCCGTATTATGTTTATTCCTATTTGAGCTCGTAAATATGAGTGATTAATTAAAAAGTTCCATTCAAAATTAATATTTTATTTAAATATTATTGATATTTTTAAACTTCATTATAGAATCACTCTCCATAATTGATAAAAAAAATTGTTAATTTAAAAAAAAATCAACGTTGTTTAAAAAAAATTCAAACCAATGATGCTAATATGACCGCCTATCAATAATAAAAAATTGGTATGGAAAATTTAATACTGAAATTAGTACTGGAATTAAAGACATATTTCTCATTCTCTAAGCTTTCGTTAAAAATATATTAAAATATGTTTTTAAACAATTTAAGAGCACTAAATTCTATCAACAGCCAATCCCTAAGATATTTATTACACTGTAGTAAATCTGAGTCTTAAGTCTTCTAATGAACGCCATAATGTTTCTTTTAAAATAAATTGAATTTTATTTTGTAAATTTAATATGTTTTAATAAATTTTTACTTTACGAACTATGCAAACAGAAAATATTATAATTATCAAAATTTAGATCTCACAATTTTGAAGAGTTTCGACATTTTCTGGAGTTATGTCTCTCTGACGTTCTTTTTCACTGCGATCACGATTACTTCAAAACCACTTTGATCTTGATGGATGAAATTTAGTATATATATTTATTATAAAATTTGTAAATTTCTACCGAAATTTGCCGAAATTCAATTTTTAAAAATCTATCTGTCCAGTAATCGAACACAAGGGAACGCATTAACTAAAAAACATGAGGAACCAGAAAATTAAAATTTGACACGTTAAGTGTAGATTCATATCGTTTTGAGCCAACATAGAATGGATTGACATCTTTCTGAACTATATTTTTACATGAATTCAAACATGATACAAAAGCACATTTATTCAAATAAAGAAAATTTGGTATGCGACCTTAATTCTGCAATTGTAGTTCTATATCAGTTGTTTTCAATCGAATGATAAAAATATCAGTAAAAATTCATACTCAGTTTTCTGGTAGCTTTGTAATAACACTATGCCATATATTTTTTGCCGGGAAATATAGCTCAAAATGCGGGATATATTCAATTCGAGACAAATATCGATATTGAATAATTATTATTCTCCAATCTTTTGCAATTAATACACAAATACCATTTTTCTTTACTGTATTACGAAGCACACAGGCCTCAATTACGGAGAGTCGCGATGATCTAAAGTTAAGATCTTGACTGCGGAACCAAAGGTGTCAGGTTCGACGCTGAATAAAATTCCACCGAAGAACTGTCGTGTATACGGGAGTGATATACGTTAATTCCCTCATGTCTTCCAGCTGTTGTGGAAATTAGAAGATGACTTATCTGCTCAGTTATCTTCCTCGTCATCTGACTACTATTCAGAATTAAGAGATCCGTCCTAATCTAATCCTACTGTTGATTTAAAACGCGGGTTTCATATAATTAAATTTAACTCAAGTAAGGAATTCTAAAAATGAAATACAGGTAAATTTCTACCAAATTTTGCAGAAATGCAATCTTAAAAAAATCTATCTGTCCAGCAATTGAACACAGCATTCCCAGAGATACAATCTTGACCAAGGTCGACGCCTTATGCAGAAGAGAGAAATTGCTCTTTTATTATAGAGCCTTTATGTACGACATGTACGATAACCTTTATGTACGATATGATACATGTTTTCCAAAAACATTGTTTGAATTCCAATACATTCTACATTACTTAACTCGTCATTAATATGGTCAAAATTTCATTCTTCAAATTAGCTTAGTTTATTTTTATCCTAATCACAGATATAATTCCAAAATACTTGTTTTATTTATTCTGAAATGTTTGAAATGTGGGGATTTTCGAGAATCCCCATGTCGAATTCAAAAGTATTTAATAAAAATTATTATTCACATAATCTAAATACGAGAAATTAAAAAGGAAATTCGTAAAAATATTAAAGCATTAAAAATCTGTCCAAATCAGCTTAAACGATCATATTAACTAATTAAACCAAGTGTCGGAAGTTTTATGCATAGACGATTATAACTATAGAAACTTTCATAATAGTACTAAGGCATCTTAGACAAATTTCAGAAATACTTAAAGTATGCATGACATGGATTAAATAGATAAAGGATATTTCTAATGGCTTATTTTAAAATTATGCACTTATCGTGACTGAATTGATCTAAAATTAAGTTATTAAGCAAGAAAAGCACATACATGAGAATCAAAATTAATCGCAATACTTTGGGAGAAAAATCGTCTTGTGGAATTTGCAGGTTTGTACAAAAATAATTTGCTGGGAATTAATTAATGAAAATTTCATCTTATTGTTAGAAGCAAGAAAATTAAAATTCTTTATGTATTTAGTTTTATAGTAAATGTTTTTACAAAAATGAAAATAAACTTTAAAAAACCCAGCTGGTTTACCTGTATTTTTGAATAGGTTTATTGTCAAATAAATCTCTTATACAAAATTTAATATTCTTGATTAACTCAAGCAAAAATATTTTCATCTAATTGTGAAAGAAATTAAACTATATAAATTTAATTACTTTTTATGAGCTATGAGTATGGAGTCGTGTCTCTTAACATCAAAGTGTATGGTAACGTAAAAATGCAACTTTTCGATTCAACCATCTTCCAATTTTCGCCGTACTGTAATTGAATTTTCTTTTAATGTCATGTGAACACTTTAGAATTTCTTTTCCTTAACATTCAACAATAAAAGTAAATCACGAGGTACATTATATAATGAAATAAAAAGAATGGCTTGAGTTTCTATCATTCAACATTAAACAAAATATATTTTTAAAAAAATTTTCAACATTTAGGTAAATTTTCAAGATTATTAATTTGTTATAGTTAAAAATGCGTATTTCTGAATTCTAAGATGGTGTAAAATACCTCTTGTAATATTTTGGAGAGTTATCACAAATTAACTCCATAATTTCATTTAATATTTCATGAATTAAAATTTCGAGAAAAAAATCTCTTCTAGGTGCACATTTCCTTTTTCAAAGTATATATGTCCTAAATATGGTAGTTTTATCAATAACATTCTTCCTCGAGGACTGCGAATCCACAAATATTCTTCTTTGTTGGTAGTAGAGATTAGATTAATATATTTGGGAAATCACAAAATAAATGGGAAAAGGAATAGTGTATTATGCTTAGTTGCCCTAACAAATATCGGTATGTTTTTTAATTTAATAAATATCTAATCTCAAATATTTACAAATATTCTTTATGATTGCTCTAAACGACTTTACTGAAACTGAATGTAACGAAAATTTTCGGGTGTCAAAAGCCACTAATTGATATTAAAACTGGATTCACGCATTTCCGTTTGCACCCTACATAGTAAACATTGAACTCAAAGCTTCCGAATTTATAACCCATATACTTTGAAAAATGAGAAATGCAGCTCGAAAGGAAGAATGCTTTCGCAACTACATCGATTTGTACGAATACTTGCTGCCCCTGTAAGACATTCCCTTTGAAAGTATCTTCTGGAATCTTCATGAATATAACCCGAGAAATAAGCTCCCATTCTTATACGGCTTTGAACAGAATCCATTTAGTGGGGTTGGAATATTTCCAATAATTTTAACGCTGTCTATAAAACAGTGATAAGGATAACTGACAGCATTGCTATAAAATTCAATTGTTCGGTTTGACAGAAAGCATTTGTTGAATGGGGCTTTTTTTCTGAAATCCTACCACCCCCATCAACGATTTTCAATACCTAAATTTTCATATCGGTTGAATACAGAATGCTAGAAGCCGATTCTGACAAAAAAAATTATGTGCCATGTTTCTCGGATTAGAGAAAAAACTTCATTTTTTCACTTTAAAGCGATTTCAAATTATATTTTATGCTTTGATAAAGATCTTTTTTTTAAAAAAAATCGCTCTTCCGTAACAATTCCAAATCATTAACGTTTTATTTTAAATAGCTTTTTTTTCTAAAATTCGCTCACTTTGTGTAAAATAAAGTATTTTAATCCCAGTTATTTCATCGTAAAATTACGAAGGATGCTACATTTTTAAAATAGTAACTCCATTTTTTTTCAATTAGCATACTTATTTCTTTTTGATTAATTTGCTTTAAAAAATCAAGAAAACGCTTTTCAAGATTTCTTCTTGTGTTTATTTAAAATTAAACGGAAATGCAGAGCAAAAGCTTGTGGTTGGAAAATGGATTTTTAAAAATAGAAATTCAAAATCCCTTTTAAAATACAAAAATAAATTATAATTGTGAATCAAAAATAAAATTTAAACATAACTTTCGAAAAAATCATTTAATGTAATAAATTGAATAAAACAAAATGGAAAAAAAAATTGCAAAGAAACTTGACTTGCAAAGAAAACACCCACTTCGACTCTAAGTATCCAAGATATTCTGATTATTAAAAGTCAAGACAGCACTGAGATGAGAATTTTGACTGGATTTTATCCCCAACCGCACTATAGTCCCTCCAGTAAAAAATATGTAGCGCTTTGCAGTAGAGATAATTTGACCTCGGACCATTACTGTATCCAACAGTAAAGCGAGAACCAAACACTGCGGAGAAAGCTTCTCGTTCGCATTTCACATGATTCCGCTGGAGTTTAATATGCGGGATAACTATATATAGGCACATGGATAAAACTGAATGACCAGAAGCTGCGACCGATGGGAACTAGGTTGAGTTCTATGGGCCTCCGCGTTTCAATTCCTCCCAAGGTTTCACTTTCTACCACTCATAAGAGTTGCTGATTCCTCACTACTTCAGTATATATTAGAATTATACAAGAATCTTTTGTTTCCTAATGCCTGAAGTGCCTGCGGGACTAATAATAATAGTATGTTGGATAAATAAAGAAAAAAAATGGGAAAAACTAAAATAATTTTTTGCACCATGACCCATATAATTTAATTAGTTAAATTAATTAATATTCTATGATAACGTAAGAACAAATAGATTTTATACATATTTTTAAAATGTAATTTTGTAATTAATTTTTCTCATTTATCTAATATTTTCATGAACACCATATAAAAGTTTGAAGAATTGAGTACTTTTTGTGATTACACATTATATTAATTTTTAGAGATTAACTATTTATTAGTCATCAATTAAATCTAAATTTTTGTTGTTTAACATTATCGTTACTTGCAAAAGATTTAATAAAACAAAACTAAATAAAAAAAATTTTAAAAACTAATTTTAAAAATTTAGTCATTAAAATAAAAATACATTTATTTACACTAATAAAAGTGTGTTTAGAAATAAATGTGTTACAAAAAAACATTAACCAAACTAATTTTTTAAAAAATAATTGGACAAAATATGCATAGCTTTAATTCTGGGAATTAATCCATTACTGATAAAGAAAAATCTTTCGAAGATCTGTAAATAATTTTATAATAATCACGAATCAATAATCTGTAATTTAGAAATTTCTGGTAATTTAACCTTACATTGTTTTAAAAAAATAATAACCGTAGTTAACAAAAGTAATGAAATTATTAACTATCTCACCAGACTACGTTAAATTACTAAAATCTATATTCCACATCAAGATTTCTCGCTCAATCAAATCCAGTATTAATTTGGATTATCTGTTTCATATCGTAAATAAATGACTTAATAATACAGCTACTGTAATCAGCTCTTTTCGACCTCCAGTTCTAGAGCTAAGCGTTTTATAAGAGCCTTTGCATATAATGAGCTTATATGCTACACCTACAAATGATATTCATGTAAAATTAAATTTTCATGCTAAATAATAGAAGACTATTAAAACAGTATGCAAATAATATGCAGAACTCTAACTAATATATAATATTTTATTTTACTTTTTATTGATTAAAAATTGTTATTGCATTCATTTACATGATGTAAAATGAACCTTTAAGCTATACTATATTTTAGTTCAGTCGTTGGAATTTAATATCTTGAATATTTAAGGTGTCCGACTACGTTAAAAACACTGTTTATCGACCACTCGACCACACTGGGGATTTTTTTTAAATTATTTTTATTTCTTGTAGTTCTGACTTGTCTCTTTTCAAAACAGCTTATATGTCCTTCGAAAAGGAAGGCCTGACCTATCATTCAGGGTCACATATTTTTCAACTAAAATTTGCCTTTATCTTCAATGTTCTCAAAACTTTAAATTTTCATTAAAAAAAACTAATCGAGGTATTTACATAAAAATTTCAGCGCTTGTTTCAAATAATATGGGCAATGAAATGAACCCAATGTTTTAGTGTTGGTGAAGTGCATTTTCATTTATAGGTGCTTTTAGAAAAATTAAGCTGTGAATTTACGGAAAAAAATTCATATATGCTTATATTTTTACCCATAATTTCTCTGCCTCTCAAATTTTTTCTTAGATTGTGGTTCATTTTTTTATCATTATATTCTTTAACCTGTGCGCAAAGAGAAACAGGATTGCTGCAGTACAATTTTGTGTAGAGTGTTAAACGTTTTGGTTCAATTTCATTCAAATTTCTTACAAATTTCCCTGTTCTTCGAAATATAGTATACTTTCAAATAATTTTTTTGTATTGATAGAGTTTATAATTGACAATACATCTAAAAACCATTAATAGTTTTTAAAAAATCCCATTTTTGAAAAAAAATGCGAACGTAGTCGGATACCTTAAGTTAAAATCTATATAATTCATCATTTTTGAGGTAGTAATAGGATATCCTTATGCATATATACATATAAAATATCTAATGCTAAATAAATCAATGCATTTAAAAGTGAAATGTCAAATATTTCACATATAAAAATCCACTTTTCTTGAAAGTTTGATCAAAAATATTATGAATCATTAAGTAGGGAGACAAATTCATTTTAATGGATTAAAATGAATTTTTCTTTATTCGAAACAATATTTTTATTCGCCATACTCATTATAAGCAACGTACTTTTTGCTCCTGTGAGTAAAACTGTAGAAATTGAATCAAAATCTCAATGAAGTTTAATCAGAAATTTTTTTTAGAGAAAATTAATATTATTTTCAACAAAAAACAATTATGAATAATGTTTCGAATGCAAGAAATAATTTAATCTGTATAAATATTATGTATACTTCACTACATCTCTAAAAATTAGAATTCCTATTTAATGAGAATTTTAGGTATTTCAAATTCTTTTCTTTCTTATCACCACCTGTTTCTTTATTATTATTCATATTGTTATTTACCTATGTAAATAAACATGAATGTCTGTATATCTCTTATGCGCTGCCGTACCGCTCATTCGATTCCGATAAAACTTTGACAACATATTGCTTGCACTTACGCGAAGGTTATAGGTATAATACAACCATCTAAAGTATGAAGAATATTTTCTGATCTGTTTACCGAATCTATTAGCCCTGGATGAACCGCCAAGGAGACACAACAGGCTGAGTAAAGATGCTAAATTCAAGCTAAACGTTAATGTTTCGTATCTATTGTATGTAAATCTTTCTCTGAGGTAATAATTTTATTAGAGAGTGCGCGAGGAAGTTTTAGGGGAACCAATTCTATAGGTTTGAAATTTTAACTCGCCATTTAATAACATTTTATCGTTTTTTGCAGTAACTTCCAAAAATATTATGGTACAAATAATTTTGAACTATCTTAGTTTTCACAAAAATATCTTTTCGACTATATTAAAGATTTTATGCCATAAATATATTTTCTATACTTAATCAGTTTTAAAGGAAAATATTTTAATCACATTTTCTAACATTAAACTTGAGAATTCTGAACGAATATTAAATGAATCGCGAGGTACAATAAATAGTTTCTTTCATTACCATTCTGATATAACATCAGCTTTACAATTCTAAAAGAACACACAAATCTAATACCTAAAATGAATATTTGTTCATTGAATAAAATAATAAAAATAGAATAAATACTATTTAGGCTTCTCCTTTGTATATATTACAAGTTCAGTGAATGTATTCACTGCCAACAAAAAAATAAATACCATTCTTCCTATCATTCTCAATTAAATAAGATAACTATTTCAAATTCCAAAACGATATTTCCAAGATTATTTCTTCTGCGGTAAAAACGCGTCGGGCACAAGCTAATGATTAATAAATAAAACTTGGGAAAGATAAGATTTTGGCGTTTTTAAAAATCGTGTGATTCAACAATTCTTTTATCTGCTTTAATTTTTTAGAAAATCGGATGATAATGTTGTATAATATTATATTTTATAAATATGTTTAATGTTTTGCTGTTGTTTTCCAGTTTTTTGTTGCTCTTTTAGTATGTTCTGATTTTAACAAGTACTTCAGCTATGATTGTTTGATCTTTCCATTAATATCAGTATTTATGCGAAATATCGTTATATTTTAAATAGCACTATAACAGCACTAAAATATCGTTATAATTTTATAGCAATACTGGACTGTTGTAGTTTTAGCAATACTAGACTGTTGTAATTTTAGCAATGATTGACTGCTGTGTATCTATAGCAATGATTGACTGCTGTGTATCTATAGCAATGATTGACTGCTGTGTATCTATAGCAATGATTGACTGCTGTAAATTTATAGCAATACTTGACTGCTGTAATTTTATAGCAATACTAGACTGATGTAATTTTATAGCAATATTAAACTGCTGGTAGTTTATAGTAATACTAGCCTGTTGTAATTTTAAAACAATTTTAGAAGAAATTAAATTTTGGATGATGTAATCTTTTAGTATTTTTAACCTAGTTTAATATTCAATTTGTTTGTCTCATTTCATTCATCAAATTATAAAAGGAAGAAAGTTTTGCACAAATGAAACGGAGATAAAATTGCGCATCTATTGGTATATTATAAATACAAAAATATTTTCATTCAAAAACAAAAAAAAACATGAGAAATTAATATTAATAACCTAATTAAACTGTAATTTTAATGAAATTTAAGATAAATTGTAAATTTATTTAAGATATTCTAATTTCTGAAAACATATTCATTGCGGCTTAATTTTCTCATTGCAGGTTTTCAACATTTTAAGGTTTCACGATTTTTTCTTATTGATCCAAATTTCCCGCAAAAATAATTTTGTGTATTAAAAACAATCTTTTTAAGACATTACTATTTTTTTCTACTTATTACTATTTATTGTTTTTTTTTATAATTCATTACCACACTAATTATTTGAAACAAGAAATTAGTTATTTCAAATTCCCTCCACATAAATTTTTAGTATCGAATCAGATTTAAATAAAATTTAGGGATTTACCAATTAATAGTTAAACTTTTAAAAATATCAAATTTCAGTCATACTTTCATAAACGTAGATTAAGCATAATTTTATAGCTCTAGAATAGCAGAATAGATTATAGATTAAATTATGAATCAATTATTTTCTAGAAAATCGAATTAGATTACATAGATTTTTGAAAATATGAAGCATATCAAGAGCTGTAAAAATTTACAAGAAACTTTTTTTTTTAAAAAAACTTCTAGCTTTACTAAAGAATGATAACTTTTTGATTAGGCAGGAAAAATTATTTAATTTATAATATTATTGCTTTTCATGCATTAATTTATTGATGAATTATAAAATAATTATTTAATAATTGGAATTATTAAGTGATTGAATGAAATCAAATGTGTGTTTTTTCGTGAAAATTCATGAATTTTTGTAGTAAAAGTAGTATTTGAAAGCAGCCCCCAAATGGAAATTTTCCATTCTTCATCATTATATTCTTAACATATACTTTCTTCTTGATAGGATACGTAGGTCTGGCAACCTAACAGATTGTCAAATAACTCGTTTTTCCATTTTCACTTCAAGAATAGGAATGTACGATTCATTGCTCTATTTCAAAGCTTTGAACCTCCAGTATTCCTTGAAAGTGCAACTCTGGGAATTCAAGCTCTACTAAATCTTTCTAATATTGCTTTTTCTAGCAGTTTCTGCATTTCTTTCTTTCTTTAACAATGCTTTTCGACTGAATAATCATACAGTATCCCATACTTTTTTTCGACTTTTAGCAGTTTTGAAAGGCAACTTTGTTCGGTGTTTGGAAGTATTCAATCTCAATAATTTACAGCTCTCTGCTTTTTCTTTCTGCAGATTTTTGCTCGAGTAGAGAAATAATAATCTTTCTGAGGAAATTTGTGATTCGAAATAACATTTTTATTTCAAAATAATTGTGCTACTGATGTTTGACAGCAAAGAGAATTTTAGTATAAATGTGTGCTGAAACTGTAATTACTATTAAATAGAATTTCCAATTTTTATTTTATTGCTACTTTAATCAAAATGGTGTAGAAGATTTTTATTCTAATTGGAACTGTAGGACGACTTCTAAAAATATCACATAAGATTCGTACTCATTATTTTAAATGACGTGTGTGAAATTTGTTTAATAAAGCAAGAGTAAAAGGCTCAACTAATGCGTTTGAGTCAGAAAAATTGCGTATTGAAAAGGATGCATTGAATTTGCATGATTTTTATGTGTTTTTAATTTGAAAAGTAAGATAAATGTCCTGATTTAATTTTTTTCCTTAAAATTTAATTATTTTATTATAAAAATTACGTCCTTCTACTGAAATATTAATTTAATTTCTTATTTTTTATTATCACTTAATAATCCAATATACTCAGAACTTCGTTACTTTATTTTCATGAGTCATGGTATTTCCTGAAACTCATGCTTTTAACTTTTTTTCTCTTAGCCAAGCTGTATTTTATTGATAGCTTATTTGGAAAATGAGTTTCATTATCTTATATAAAATCAAACGGAAACGCGGGTTTCGTTTCTGCTCTTCTCACAAAGAAAAAGGATTAATTTATTTCCCTGAAATGTAAAATGCATATAATCAAGAAAGAAAATGAGAAAAATTAATGATATAAATATTTCAATTGATATTACCCGTGTTAGAAAACTTTTGAACTCGCATACTGAAGGAAGTGGTATTGTTACAATAAAATCATCACATGTGAAGTTATGACAGGCAAATTGGGATCTCGATCATTAAAAAATAATTTTATTTTTATATTTTCTTTCATAAAATGCAAAGGCTCTACCCCAAAAAATGTAAGAAAAAAATCTTAAAGCATTTCACAAAAAACCTCATAGCAATTTTCCTTGAAATTTTTTTAAAACTTTCTTTCTCATTTACGGAAGAAAATGAAAAGAGTGAAGTAAAACGTATTTCAAAGCAGTCTATATTGAAGGAATTCTCTTTAAAAATGTAAACGAAGATATTTACTTCTACTCAGTTTTGCCTATTCACAAAGCATTCATTAAAAAAAACTGCTTTCAAAATTCTTTCTAGATTTAAATACTATAAAATATTTAGTGGAAAAAGAACAGCCATCTGTCACAAAAATCTGTTGACATTTCTCTTGTATTATGACATAAAATATTCGTTAGAGAAAGTATTAATATTCGATGCTTATAGTATAGTAACTACAGAGATTTCAAAAAGTTTCTATTCAAGTTGAAAAAAAGTAAAACAGCAGATGGCGTAGTGAAGGAAAAATTCTTTCTTTCTCATTATGTATTTTAAAGAATCGAAATAATGAAGTGAGTTTCTCCTTTTTAAAAGGCTTTTTGAATGAACTTATATGTAGTTCTTCATAAAAGAAAAGAAATAACTAAATACTTTCTACTTAACATTCAGTAAATGTTAAATCTGGTTGTTTTGGATATCTGCAATTTAACACACGTGTCGCGATTGACATTTTATGAGGAATATTGATCGTAAATAATGAAGTAGAACTATGATTTATGAGTATCTTATCAGCCGGATTCTACTGTAATAGTGGAGATTTCATGCGCTCATGCTTTTCACTTTGGAATTTTAAGAGAAAGAATATCGTTTCACCTCAGGGTCCGATGTGTTAAGTTTTCTCGTAATTAAAGATCATTAACAACGATGACGGATTGTAAAATACTATAGCTTAAGTGCTTATGGGGAATTTTATAGTCTATATGACACATTAATTTTAATTCAAATGTTATTTAAGATGCTTCAGTATACACATGGCTTAATTGCTTGCAATTAATTATGTGATATAAATAAAGAACTTTAAGTCAATAATAATGGTTTACTCTCAGTCTGTCTCGCACGGTAATTCAGTTACCTCTCAAAATTTTATCTTTTAAAATTAATTAATTTCACTTTTATCATTGCATTGACATCACAGAAAATTTACGTTTCTGATCAACATATAGATTATTCGGGCTTAAAAAAAAACCTTAACTGATGTTTTTTTGAAATATATATGAAATCAAATAAGGACTGTTTTTATCATTATAAAATTAAAGATCTTGTTTGAAAATAAGTTACAAAAATTTGTAATGCTTTTTTGAAATGTTAGTTTTAGAAGTGAATATTTAGATAATCGATTTTAAAATGTTGATTTCTAGAATTCAATTTTTTTTTGTTTGAATTTTTAAACATTTAATCGAAATAATTAACAAATATTATATTATTGATTTCCTTAAAATTTCCCCATATATATATTTTTTAATAGTTTGATATTTTGAGAAATTACAATATCACAATTTAAATGTTTATAAGAAAATTGTACATGAAATTTATTCATATCAAGCGTATCACAATTTGTGGTTAGTAAACCAGTTTTTTAAGCTTATGTTATTTAGCAAGAGCAATTGAAAGTTCAGAAAGTTGCCACATTTATTGAAAATAAGGCCGAAACACAAAACTATTCGAAAAAATTAGATTATCATCAAACTGCTTGTCTGTATGTATCTAATGCATCCCTAAAACGTTCATCCGATTGCGAGGAAACTTGGTCAGCTTATTATTTACACGTACGGGAATTTATGGGTTATAGGAATAGTACAATTATCTAAAATAGAAAAAAAAATCGAATCTCAACCACATCTATTTACCAAGGATTAATCTCCAAATAACTTGCCAAGTAGGCAATGGATTCTGTAGAAATGCTAAATTCAAGTTAACGGTTAATATTTTGTAATTATAGAACGTAAATACCATGCAATTCATTCTTAGAGGTAACAGTTTTATTATATTAATATATTTATATTAATAAATTATACAATATATTATAACAGTTTTATTATATATAATATAAATATATTTTCTGCGTTTAATCAATTTTAAAAGAAAATATTTTAATCGCATTTTCTGAAATTGAATTTGAGAATTCTGAACGAATATTAAACAAATCACGAGATACAATAAATAGTTTCTATTATTACCATTCTCAAAGAACACCAAGCTTTACAATTCTAAAACAATACACAGTTCTAATAAATAAAAATAAATATTTATTTGTTCGTATTTCGTTCCTTTCATCCTATTTCGATAAAACATTGCCAAATTATTGACTGATTGCACTCAATTTTGTTTTTCGGTCTCAGCGACGTGCCGAGTACCAACTAAACTATAATATTAAAAATGTAGCAGTTGCATTACTTTATCTTCTCTTTTGAATAATAGATGGCGATGCTTGATTAGGTTAGCATGGTAAAACATGGTGCATGGCATTTGTAAATAATTAGATGTGATGCTTTCTGCGCCCGTTAATGTCTTGTCTTGTCATCCGTGTTTCTTTTGCGTGTGTGTGAGGGGTGATTATTAAAGAACTTTTTCCTAAACATGAGTTCTCTTGCTTCCACTGCAAGGATTAAAATGATTTTAGATTTAAAATTTTGCAATAATTTTTAAAGCAGGACAATTTATTTTGAGTATTCCCGATATTTGATGCTACTCACACCTAATGTATCTTAAATGGTTTTATTGAATATTTATAAAAATTTTAAGCGATGATTATAAGCATCTTTTGTTTATATATCAAAGCCAAATAAGAAATGTTATTAATTAACTGATCTTTGAAAAAAGAAAAGAAAAGCTAGAGATTTAATATAGTTTGATAGGGAAAAAGTACTTAACATAGACCATATACATTACCTGCATTAAACTTTAATTCTTAACGATTCTAAAACAGCATCTGCGACATATAATTACATTTTATCTTTTACAAGCATAGCTTAAATAAAAATAAGAAATAATTAAAATTATAAAAAAATGACCCTAAATATTCGAAAATCTTCTGTCCATAAGATGCGTTTAGATATAAAATTTGCTTTATTTATCCTATTGAATCTTAGAGCTCATATTTTGGAAACGGATTTTTAATTTTTCAACGCTTCATAATTCTCCATAAATCAAATAAAACGAAAATTTGTAATATAGTAATTTTTTTGACGTACTTAGAAAGTCGTAATCAATAAATCAATTTTATTTCCAATAAATAGATGTAAAGGCTTCATCGGGTTTATTCTATGGCATTTGCCTTAAGATGTATAAAATATAAAAAATAATTTAATAGAAAATAAAAATTTCAAAATGAAATTTCCAATAATAAAAAAAATTATTGGCTTATAAAATTAAATAAAATGTTTAATAGCAAAATATTATGGTTACCTTTATTTATACAACCTACTTTTGACAAATAGACAATAATGCATTCAGTTTTATCTCAAATACAGATTTTTGTAACGCAAATGGAAAATAATTACTAAAATTGATTTGAAACAAATAGTGATCCAGGGACAGAAAGAACTCGGACATGCTATGGATTTTTAAAAAAAGGAGCTCCAGTATCCTGACCTGGGTATAACGCGTCTTCCACATGACTAGGCGTCCCGGGTCCGAGTTCTGGTTTGGACAAGGTTGTTCTTTATCTCATGTTCTATCTGTGAAGTTTGCAAAAGATCCCTTTGTAAAAAGGGGTTGTGCAAGCGAATTCAGTTGGAATTCCATTTTTATATGATCTAGAAGTCAGAATTTTGCCCTCGAGTGCTCAGGGCCCTTTACCCAGAAGAGTAGAAGCTACTGCGCTAACTCGACTTAAATCGCTGATTTCATTAGAGGGGTCTATGATAGTGCAATAAGCAACAACAACAAAAGAAACTGCACTTGGTGAGATAAGAAACTCTACCAAATAAAAACAGCAAAAAGTAAAATAAGTATGGTTAAATAAATGATAAAACGAATAAATTTTACTGAGAAAAAAAATGAAACAACCTGAAATAGGTTTAAATTCGATTCAAGCGAAAAAATATGCTTTCCTCAAAAATGCATTACTGACTAAAAAATGAAAATATTAGCAGATCTCATATCATTAACCTTTGTTACCATCCAACATAGAAAAAAAAATATATGAAGTTTGCTATGCCACAAATTCATAACGTCCAGAATCGTCATGTAAGTGGGTTTGGTGCACATGAAATCCATTGTGGCCATAAGTCCTCCCGCTAGTTTTGGAGTTAATTAATTTTTTTTCCGGAAGTTTGGAGAGGCTGGTGCTAGATCAGAAGTCGTCCTCGTCATCAGACAGTTAGAACTATGAGGTTCATCTCAAAATATCCCTAGTATTCCTTTAAAACGGGACATTAATACAAGTAAAACAAATACGAAAATAATGATTTCAATCACACAAAAAATGCAATTGTTATTTTACTTATTTTAGAAATGTTGCTGTGAGAAAAATAAGATGAATCAGTAAAAAAGAAGTTTGAACCGGAAGATTTTATGAATGTAATTGCGAATAAATATATTTACATTGCAATAATTCAATATTAAATTGAATCTTTATTCGATTATCAAAATCATTTTCCTTACTGAGATTTCACAAATATTATAATTAATTTAATCTATCTTCACTATCACTTACTATATTATCTTTATCCGTCTTTTTTACTGACATTGATATGTTCTTCAGAAAATCTATAAAATGTTTCTACTTTAGAAAGCTCTGATTTGATTTTAGCTAATAAAACGTTCTATAAAAGGAGTTATTTTTTTATATCTGCATATTAGGTTTTTCACATATAAATATTCACATCAAGACGACTTATACTTTTTAATTACATTTAATGGATGGCAGCCTTTTAATTTATAAACTTTTGATTTATAATGGAAATAGAAATTCTACATTTTAAAGCACTTACATATAAATGTAAACAGTTGTCTTGAAGGAAATATTTTCAATTTTCTTGATTAAAATGCTTTTAAAATTTCATATATCCTTAATTTTGATTTCAGAACATTGATTATTATTTTCGAAAGTTAAATATACCAGCTGACTTTTTTAAAATTTAAAGCTTTAAGAAATGGCATTAATAAAAATTGAAAATTTTTAGTATGAATTCCAAATAAAATTAAGTTTTATTTCAAGTATTGAATCAGCCTTTAAAAAAGAAAAAAATCAAATATGAAATAAATTATTTCTAGTTGAACAAGTAAAGGATTCGCTTTGATTTTTAATCTTTTCATTTTGTTCTATTGTAAACTTAACCGAAAGAAAATAATCTGTAGGCTTTAACATTTTATGGGAACGAAATAATTTTTCCTATTTATTTTAATGATCTGCCATTGAATTTAGTCAATGCTTAAAATGTTGTCTAATCCTTATGCTTTTTTTAAAACTCATATTCGCAAATGAAAGCAGCTGTAACTCAAAGTTTTGTCATTAAAATTTCTACAAGCACTGTCAACCACTAAAGACAAATTATTTCTTTCAGTCTGCTGATGATTTTGCATAGGTGCTACAACATAGTAATTTATTAATTCTATCTGAAATAATTTAATTCAACAAAATAATGAAGAAATAACGAGATTAAATATCAGTGAGTAAATGATCAGGTAAAATGACTTATTTTTAAATTGGTCTCAAAGATTATTTTTAAAAGAAAGGGTTACCAAGTTTGAACATGTCGAATCAACAATTGTTTTTGATTAAGCAGTGATTAAGACTCACTTTGGGGTCATAATATATTAGAGTAAAAAATAAAGAAAATTAAATCTTAAAAATTATATCCTGCCTTCTCGGAAAATAGGTATTCAATTTTAACAATGAATAGCAACTTAAAATTACAACTCTTTATATTTGTATTGAGCAAACACATATTTTGGTTTAACAATAAAGATAAAATTATCTGATATCCCAGACAACCCGTACCAATTTCGATTTTTGACTTCAGATTTTTCAAAACCTGGCAACTCATTTTCCCGGTTTAATACTTTTTTATGAACATCTTAAAAGTTCTCTTTGATAGCTTGAATAATCCGAATCAACTTCGATTCGGTTTATAAAAGCTATATCATCAATTTACCATTGTACCTAATGAAAGCCCAAATGAGCATGATGCGAATCAATAGATTTTTACGAATCAATTCTAAAATTGAGTATTTATATTTTATGAAAAGCAAACAGAACTTTTCAGATGGGCATTACAAAAAGTATTAAGCCAGGAAAATGGGTTGCCAAGTTTTGAAATTTCTGAAGTCAAAAATCGAAATTGGCATGGGTAATCCAGGATATCAGATCATTTTGCTTTTATCCTTAACCAAAACACTTATTTGCCTAATAGAAATCTAAAGAGTTATAATTATAAGTTGTTCTCAATTGTTAAAATTGAGTACATATAGTCTGTGATCACAGAGGACAATTTTTAGATTTCCTTTTTGCCAAGATAGAGAGAAGAAAGATTTTTTAGATTTCCTTTTTTTCTTTTTTTAGATTTTCATACATTATGACCCCCACGTGTCTTACTCACTACTTGTTTATTTGCATACAACTGTCCGTTTTACTCAGCGAATTGTAAATATGTTAAGGGCAAGGTAATGCATTTGATTTTAATATTAAGTTGGAATGTTAATTTAACTATTTTAAAAGGTAAAAATGTGAAATTCGGTTTTGAACTCTGTATTGTGTTAAATTATAATCAAATATCAATTCAATGGAATACAAGATAAATGCAAAGGATAAAATAAGTAATTTACATGTTACTGACATTTAAGGCTATATATATAAGCTAATTTACGAAAACTACATCTAAAACACAAAATAAATTTTAATAATAACCATTCAGCGCATAACATTTAAATTATCTAAGTTTTAAAAACAAATTCAAATTGCCAAATTAATTGAAAGCAATAAAGATAACTGTTTAAAAATTTTCATTATTCAAAACCTTCCACACAAATGTACCCAATAGCCTTAAAAATTGCATTCAGTTTGACCATACCATAATTTTTATTAATTGCAATTTATATTATGTTAACTACTTTAGTTTCTTAGCTAGGATTACTTAATATTTTAAAATAACAATTTTTTTTCTTGTTAGTTTACATTAAAATATTTTTAAGACTGAAACTGACAAGAAAATTCATTCATTTACCTTTTTATACGAATTTAATTTGATTACTTAATATGTAATCAATAAATCAAAACACACCATTTAGAGTGAAATAAAGAAAAGAAGCTTCTCAGCTTCTGCCATGCTGAAAAATTGTCTGAATTTTCGTCAAAATAAGTAATTTCATACAAAGTTTGACTTTCCATGAGCCTAGAAAGGGTTAATTTAATATTTTCAAAAGCCGCTTTAATAATCCGCTTATGAAATTATATTTCACCTTCTTAATTTTTTCCCTGTTATGTTTACTCTATGACTTCAATATTAATGGAACCAAGTTGTTCAAGCTGTACACAAAGCTGAAGTTTATAAATGTTTGAAGCTATGCCCATTATTTAGAGTTTCAGATATTCTTTGACTTCAATACCACATAAATCAAGTTGTGCACACAGCTGTGGACATATTGAAGTGTTAAAAGGTTTGAATCTATACCCACTATTCAGTGCTTCAAGCATTCTATGACCTTTATACCACTGACTCCAAACTGTATAAAAAAAACTGTGAACTAATCAAAATCTGATAAATGTTTGCAGCTATATCCACTATTTAGTGCTTCTGGTAATTACTCGATTTAACCGTTAACTAGGGAGGTTAAAATTTAGGCAATAACTGGGGAGTGCGGTCTACAAGACAACATTTTCTTAAATTCAAGAATTATGTGAAAAATTTTATAAAAAAAGACCATGGGTAAAATTAACCTTTTTTAATTCGCATGGGTGACTTTCATAGCACGATTTTCTGGACCATTTTACACATACTGTTTAAGAACTATTATAAAAACCAACCCAAAAATTCTATATATATTTCTCTTGGTATATTCATATATTTTATAAATGTTTCATAAAACATAATCACTAGAAAAATTAATTATTTTTTAACATACTTATCAGAATCAATTGAATGCAAACTTTTATCGAAAAACTCTTCTGTACAATTATCCTTATCATTAAAATTACGCTCTACTTCATTTAGAAGTGTCTGGAGCACTGATTCATTATTGAATCAGTAAATTGGATGACATTTTGTGGCACAAGTTTTCGCGCTATCTGTTAAACCTTGTTTATTACTGGGACACTAACAGGGAGGCGCGGTCTCAGTGACCGCGCTAAAAGAAATAACTCAATTATTTAACAAACCATCAGCTGAAATCGGTTTAAAAAATCCAGGTTTGTTGAAGTTTACGAAACAGGAAACTACAAGGTCAATCCATTCAATTGAGCTAAAAATAGAATCGGGGTGAGCGGAAGTCCGTCGCTAGCGTTCTCACAAACCTCGCGTCTCCAGTTAAGGGTTAATTATTATTGAACCAAATTGTATTCCAATCTTGGAACTGATAGAATGGTTATAAATATCTGATGTGCCTATCTTGTATCGTACTGTAATTACATGTAATTATTTAGTTAAATGATTCAACTAAGCTTCAAAAACCAAATGAATTTCCAAAATTGAATACCGGTTTCTTAAATAATCTTGCTATTATTTAATATAAACATATTATTGTTTCTTTGCAGATTATCCAATCATGAAACACGTGAAAACTATCTGTCTGGTCTTGGTCGTCTTGCACCTATCTGCCGCGGCCTACCCTTCATCCCAAATCCAAAGATTGGCCCGTCTCGTTATGCCCTATGTCGGAGGCAACCACCACTCTCTAGCCCTGGCACGTTCTTTGGATGCATCATCTTCCCTTGCGAGACGACACAATGACGACTCTTCTCAAGACGTTGGAGCGACAGATTTCGAGGACGAGGACGTTGACAGCGTCAGCAAGAGGCAGTTTGACGACTACGGACACATGAGATTTGGCCGGAACGCTGGAGTACCACATAAGAAATTCGATGATTATGGACACATGCGCTATGGAAAGTAGTTGGATGAAGAATTTTGTTTTGTTTTGTTTTGTTTGTAATCAAGATGGTTGGTTTTGTTTGTTCTAAACTAAATTTTGTGTAGAAGGATATTAAAAAAATGATTGTGCTGAAATTTATTGTAAAAGGATGTGGTTATTATTAAATACTTTTTTGATTTTTTTTTATGTTTTTGATGCTTCGAATTACTCATTGAAACGTGTTATCAATATCAGATTAAAAAGAAAGAAAAAAAAAGTCTTCAAATCATAGATGGATTATTATTGTTAACCATTTAACTGTTTCTATCTCTTTAAAAATGCATATCTAAATTTGTAAAAAGATACATATTATGCAATTATGATATTTTGCAAAGCAGAAATATTTCTGAAGACACTTTGCATTTTAAATTCACTTTAATCCATCCTGGGAAAGCATGAATTATTTACAAGATGCGCGGTCAAGGTGCGTCCACTCACAGAGGGACATAAGAGCATATTAGAATAAAGATGCAGAAATAAATTAGGCCTGGTCTTATATAACATGAGATATTGATAGGGAAAATATTTTTTCACTGTGCTTATACATCATTCAGGTTCTGATAGGGATTTCTCTGCACGCTTATTTAGTCAAGGCAAACACAGGTATATTTTAGAAGATATTGCATCAATTTTCTATTCTCTCGTGGGAACCGCTAATGTAAGCAATTTACAAAACTTCTCCTGGATTATTTAAATGGAAAAGGTGAAATGGGATCAGGAAATAAGCGAATATTTTAGAATGAAATTCCCATGGTTTAAATTAAAATAAAACTTTGGAAATTAAAATTATAATTTATACAATATATATAATATAATATTATTGTGCTAATAATAAATATAAGAATTCATCATTTATTATATATAGATAATAATTACCATTGGATATACTCGCTAAAACAGTTAACTGATTAATTATAGAAAGATATTTAGATGAAACAATAACCAATAGTTTCCTCGGGCAAATATGATTATTACCAGGGATATGAAAAATTCATTGAATTGAGCCACAAAAAAGACCAAACTGACAGTTTCATTTTAGTTATCATAAATATCTTCAAACCTTTTTTCTCTATTTCATTTTGAGGGTGTACACATCATCATAAGTTAGTTTACTTTATTAATTAATTATAATTCGCTAATTATAAGAATATAAGGTGCAGAACTTTGTTTAATTTTATATTTTTATCTGTCATAATTTCATTTAAATTATTTTAATGAACGTAAATAACTATTTTTTTTTTACGTTATGGTATTCATTCCTATTAGGACTCACAAAGATATAATCGATCATTTATTTAAAACATCTTAATATTATTATTTCCTTGATAGTTCTGGCATGACTTTTATTTCATTAAAAAACATTATATTAGCGATTAATTAAAAGATTCAGTACTTCAATATTAATCGTCTGCATCTTTCTATTGCCTCAGCTATCTATTAATAAAATATTATAATTTTGATATTATCCATAAAGAGAAATGGAAGTTTTGAAAAAATATATAGCTAAGTTTTGCTTTTATATATGAAAATAATTGATGTTAATGGGGAAACTGAATATGAAATTAGCAACTTTTAATTTTTAATTTGGTTGCGATTATTAAAACTTAAATATGCTTTTGAGGTAAATTTATATAACAAAGAAAATAAAAGAATTGCAGAAAACTTCTTTTGGAATTACAGAAATATTTTCACGATAGAAATTTGAATCTGTTGGAAATTGAATGACTTAAAAGAGTATCAACTGCATATGAATTCTTACAAAATGCCTATTTTATCGTCGCATCTTAGAAAGTCATATAAAAGGTTCACAAATTTGAGGTCTAATTTGGGGGTTTTGAATGGCATCAAATTAGCGATTTATCGCTTTTGAAGCATCACTTTTTTTTTTTTTTTTTGCTTTTAGGGTTAATAGAAAATAATGCATAAAATTATCACATTTGGCACCATCACCAACAAAAGTTACAACTTAATTTCCGAATTATTATTTTTTTAAACGAAATGCTTTTGCAAACAGTTTTCTAATATTGTATGATAAACTGTCGACTAATAAAAATGTATATGTATTAATGGAATTTCTATTAATAAAAAAGCAACACATAAAAATTTATGTCACGAAAATCAGACATAAACTTAATATTTTTTTTTTGATATTCGGCATGTTTTCCAAGAAATTTAATATTTTAAATTGAATTTCAATGCATCGAAATAAATATATCTTCAAATCATTTTAAGTTTAAGTAAAGCTGCTTTTGAAAATGAAAACAAATTAGATTTGAATCTTGTTTTTTTTTTAAAAGTTTTAAAAAACTATACCAAAATAAGAATAATAATAAAAATATAGTCTTCTAAAAATTGTGGATCAGATTCGGTGAATTATTTATAGAATTTACTGATGAAATAATTGAATAATATTATTCACAGAAATGAATGAATCGTTCATAAATGAATGATATCTCTCATTCATAGAAACAATTTATGATATTCTTCAGGAAAATATATTATGTTGTTATTTCTTACTGCACTTGCCAAAGACAAATTCGCTGGCCGTCAGCGATTTTAAGTCGAGAATTTCCCGTCTTGTATTTCCAGTAGCGCCATCTAGGGCCAAGAAGACGGTTTAGCTACAGATGAGTCATAGCCATAGTCATATTTATGGGGTGAACTTCATTCATAGAATATGGTAAATTGTTGGGATAATCTGGACTCAGACACGAAAATCTCTCACGAGGTATTTTCAATACTTTAACATAGCAAATAGTATATGTTTCACGCCTGTCTTTTATATTCGCGTGAGTTTTAAATTTTAAAAAGTTTTTCTGGATATAACTATAAACACACTTAATTTAATTTAACACGATATATAAATTTGAATAATTAACAGAAAACCGCTTGTAATATTTAAAATATTTCAAGAATCAAAACTTTATAAATTATACATATCATTCAACATATTATATAAAAAAATGCAATGAAAAAAATATATAAGTAAAGAAATTTCTGATAGTGCACGTACAGAAACAAATAAATTAGTATGAAAAATTAAATTTTGTGTTCATAAAACTAATATTGTGAATACTAAGAGGTTTTTAAAAATTGGTTCAAAATCTATTTCACTCAAAATAAATTACTTAATGTTATCTTTGTATAAAGAATAAACATTAATTACTTAAAGTGTTATTTGATTATCAATAAAAAAGGTGGGAATTATTATCTGTGTCTTTATAAGAGTTTTCAAAATACTTTTAGAAAATACTAAGTGCCAAAATTTTCTACTACATTAAGAAGCAGTACTGACCAGAATTTATACAGACATTTCGAAAATGAAGTATTAACGCTGTCGAGCATGAAAATGATTTTGAGAATAAGTAATTTATGTAAAATATATTCATTAATATTTCTAAAACACTAAATCCTAAAAATCCCAATAATATAATAAATTTAATTCTTGAAAGCTTATCCAACTAACTAGATTGACTAATGAAAAGAATATTCTAAAATTCATTTTACTAATTCCATGTAAGCCTAATGAAGCTCAAAGATACAGCTAATGAAGAAAATGCAAAATTGTGAAGCGGAAAAACTACTCAGTAACAATGCTAAAACCTTAGAATTTTGCCATTTGTCTTAGAATTTCATCTTTCAGACTAGTCAATCAAGATTTTGAGATTAGATGATTGAAAACAATAAAAAAAGTCTAAGATTTGTGTGGCCCGGAATCAAAGCCTATGTCTTAAAATCTTAAAAAATATGTCTAGGAGCCTTAAAAGAGTTATTTATAAGTAGATAACAGTGTATAAAAGGAACTTGTATTGTCGAAACGTCTGGACACCAGACACCATCAACACATTCTGAAACGCCAAAAGAGTGAAAATTTAGAATAAAATTTTTGGAGGATGCAATGAAAATTTGTGTTTTACTTCCCAAATTTCTAGCCTTTAAGTAGGCAAATATCAAAGAAATTAAGTCAATGATTCTTTATGGGCAACAATAATTTATCTTTATATATATATATATATATATATATATATATATAAAGTAATAGAATGTACTTCATATATATTTATATATATATATAAAGTAATAGAATGGGAGTGCACGTTGAAGAACCAAATTTAGGTAAAATGTTTCGATTGGAAATTAAGGAAATGGAAGGAGTGACTTATTAAATTAAGGAAGAAAGTGTAATAACGAAGTTCAAGATAATGTATGCAAATCTGATCCTCAAGAATGGAAATTTTTAAAGCTTTGTAAATTGTATCATTATGCCGGAACAATTATATCATGAGATCAAAATAACCCACAAACTTTTGTATGAAGGTCCCATTAGCAAAAGATAGTGTAAGGTATTTCCTTACTTTTATTCTGTATTCTGAAGGTCATATACTATCGTGATAATATTGATATGCATCTTGTATTAATACTTTAGCAGCCTAAATTATTCTTCGATATCTCAATAATGCTGCATGATATAACAAATGCCAATGTTATAGAAGCAATAACTGACAATATCGTAAAAGTAAATTTTATCAGATATTTTATTCTGGTAGGATAAATAGGATTTAAAAACAGTTTTAAAAGGACATATTGAAATAAATTGCTATAAATATTCAGTAAAGTATCCTCTATTTAGTGAATTTTGCATTCTTTTATGTTTTTATAATATATGGAACAAAGACTTATAAATTTATTGAGGGAAAAAAAAGAATAAAGAATTTTATAATATCCTGCAACTCTTGCAAAATAGATGCAGATACAAAATTTACATCACCAAAATAAAATGTGTTGATACAATAGGACTGGAAGGGAACAAAATCTTTTGATTCCAAAAGCTACAGTATTAAAAAAAAGTTACCATAATTTATAGTTAAAAGCAAAAGACAAAACAGAAACAATGTATTTTTACAGCTTTAAAAATATAATTTAAAAGTCAATAAGATTTAATGTATACCAATATAATAAAAAATAACAAAGTTAAAAATAGAAACAATATCATATGCAGTAGCATAAATTATCACTTTAAATATGTCTTGGTGATACTTCTTATAAATATACAAAATTATAATATATATTATAAATCTTGTTTTGGTTTCAAGTTCAGAACAAAGTAAAATGCAATTATAAAAACAGAAAAACGAATCATATTTTTTTTTACTAACATCTTAACGTTGCCAACGAAATTCATTAAATAAACAACACAATTTAGCGAAACATAAAATAGAATTTTCAATAACTAAAAAAATTACTCTTTCTACTGCAAAGAGGCACTTAGAACTATCATTAAAAAGACATTAAATGATAATCTAAACAGGTGCAGTAAGAAGCGTAAAACGTTAAAATATGAAACAAATTGCTATAAAATAAGAAAGGAAATAATAATAACAAAAAATAGCTTTTAAAGATAAATTTCTGTGCGCACATACTAAAACGGGTTATTTCTACTTAATGGAGTGATGGTAGAAAAGCGATGGTAACTCAAATACAGCACTGGCAAAAGTACCCGGATAAAAAAATTAATTAGACAAAATAGGAGAATATTATATTTAAATTAACTTTGAAAATATGATAATAATCATAGAATTATTGTAAAAATTTAGAATCAATAATTAAAAAGATTTTTTTTAAATTTTTTTATAATAATGTGAAAAAAATTCATGTAATGCATTTTTCTGAATTATAGAGAAAACATTAAAATACTTGATTACTTCTTTACCCTTCTTAGTATAGATACTTTTTAATAATGTAATAAATCCTTCCAACAATTAAGAAATATCCAAAAAAAAAATTTTCTACCCGAGATGGAATATGGATGCTGGGCCAGATTTCCAAACATGTAATTTGAACAAATAAGTTTGCTTGAAACAATTTTCTTAATTGCCAAATAAATAAGTTAGTAAAAAAAAAACGGAAATTTTTTTATCAGTGATGAATTATATGATAATGTAAATACTTTATTAAATTTTAACAGTTTGGTTCCAACATGTTTCATTAAGTTAATTATTGGAAAATCTCCATACATACATATATATATATATAATTTTTTTAGTATTGTATAATATTATAATATTGCCTAATATCTAAAAACATAAAATAATAACGTACAATGTTGCGCAATATTCTATGCTATCTGGGATATTAATAAAACTGAACAGCAATAATATTATTTATAAGCCTAAATACCAAAAGTCTGGAGTCATAATAGATAAATAATAGCAAATAGATATTAATAAATTTAATGAGTTAAAAATATTAGCTTGAAATCAATCATTAGCATGTTAAAAATGTATTGCCATCTCGAACTAAATTGACTACTTTATTAAAAGGGAGGTCACATGATCTGCACTACAGGTCTGCAAAATGCTCATATCCATCTCTGTAGTATATCATATAGAAATTCAGTTTCATGTATTAAATGAGTACCTATGCTTGTGAATAAAAAAATAAAATAAATGAAAGCACAGAAGGAGATCAAGTTGAAATATCTGCAGAAAACTCCTGAAGATGCATGAGAATCTCAAAAATTGCGTGGTTTAGGGCAGGTGCTCACTTTAAATAATAGATATTTCAGCTTTGTCAAGAATTCATAATTGCGAGGAATATACATTCATTTATTTACTAAAAAAATAGAGCACAAAAACTTACTTATTTAACACTGAAATAGCATTTGGAGTTTTGACGCCATCTAATGGGCTAAGAGAAAACTAAAAACAGAATAATGTCGTCTTTGATTGGTTTAACTATTTCCTAACATTAAAAAAACAATTTATGTTTAAAAGAAAATATTTATTATACACTTTTATATCACACTTAGCAAATGTTGATGATAATATGTGCGAATTATATATGCATAAGGGCATGAGATTTAAAAACTCAAGAACATCAGCACATGAGTAAATAATTAATTATAAAATCTCATTTTTCAGAACAATAAAGAAGAAAAATTTAAAAAAAGTGCACAAAGACAATCAAACTTAAAAAATAAATCTGCATGACAGCTAAATGGGTATAAATGATTTATTTTTTTAGATATTTACTATTGGAAAAATGTTATACATATTTTAACTCGGTAATTTTTTTCACAAATTAGGCTGAAGAATATAAAATATCGCTCAGTTTTCCTTTCAAAAGATCAAAAAAAGCATTTAGAGTTACACATTCGCAACATTCAAAACATTTTTATGTTTAAAATAAACACTTGTTTTACAAAATGTTATCGAGCAAACATTGTTCTGTTTGTTTAAACAATGTTTGTTCGATGTTCTTAATTGTAGTGGCACATTGCTGATAATTTTCACAGGATGCATCTAATTATGTAATAGTAGTAATTATATGAATCGTGCTAATCAATAGTTATTATATTACCTAATTGTAAAAATAAATTTTTATTTCAGAAATACTTTTAAAAGTGATGTTTAATGATCAAGTATTCAATTGTCATATCAAAACATAGATAAATTTTTTTCATATAAAAAATTACTAAAATGTAAAAAAAAGATCAAGTTATGTGAAAAATGTCCCAATTAATTTTTAAAAATATGCTTGGATATTGATTAATTCATTAAAATGTATTTAAGTTTCTAAAAATGCTCCATAGATGGCAGCACGACATTGTGTTCTATTATACAAGATGAGAATGAAGATACCTTATTTTTCATTAATTTTGTGAAGTTAATTTTCAGATATCTTTTTTTTTTTGTTTTGTTTTTCCCCAGAAAAATATTCTGTTACAATTATATTTTTTATTCTAACCTATTAAGAAAATCTGATGAATTTAGACAATTTTGAAAATAAAAATAGATTGTTTTTTCTTGTTTTTTTAAAAAAAATTATTCGTTTATCATCACTGAGGGCGGACACAAAGTACGGATGTACTAATTAGCAAAAACAATTCAGAATTATAAATAATGTCTTCTAATTTTTATTTTTATATTTTTATAAATCAAAATAAATTCTAATTCATAGACATTCAAGTACATTCGTTTGTAAAGAATTCAACATCCGACATAAGAGATGCACATAGCCAACAAAATCAAATATATATATATATATATATATATATATGTATGTATAGTACCTAATATATTTACAGATATAAATGCTGCCAAAAACACTAACTGTGCATCTTCTAACTTCAGTCATAAATTTTAAATATTGGAAAAACATCTGTGGCATTTTCAATAATTTTACGTCAAGATCAATTTTCTTACTGCAACCCCAGTAATCCACATAAAGTTTCGTATATAATTCCCATGCTGAGAAAAAATTTTAATATATTTCCTACTCGAGTAATTTACTGAAAACCGTAACTGATTTTAGTAAAATTTCAATCGAATGATACTTTTTATGAATACTTGTCGATTGAAAAGTATGACTTGATTGATCGATGCTATGACTTCATGAATTCGCAGTTTTGACAAATAAGCAGAAAATATTTATGTATTTTGATTGACAAATAAAATTTATTAGTATACAAGACAAATTAATTAAAAAATTGACATGACAATATTTGGATAATTTTAAAATTTTGAATGAATGAGAAAAATTAAAATCTAAGAAAATGGCATCTAAAAGTGTATTAGGATATAGTATAATTCCCTTTTCTGTTTCTAATATGCAGTGAATACACAATATTTACTCTTTATGATATTATTTATTTTATAAAGGAACCCTTTTGCTCCATTATTTTTTTCCATCTCTGAGGAAACTTCATTATGCTTTCTTTCCAGAATTGTTGTTGTTTTGGACGAGAAATAATTTTAAAAGTGTCCTTTTATTTCTCCAAGGGATTTAAAGCGCTTACCGCCAAGACAAGTTTTTAAGGAGAGAAAGAAGTAATAATCTGATGGACCGAGATCTGGAGACTATGCAGGATGCTGTAAAACATCCCAATTAAATTGCAAGAGCTTCTTTCTTACAACTAATGCAGCATGTGATTTCGCGTTCTCCTGGTGAAAACCTACGCCAAGTCAATTTATTAATTATGGTCATTTTATTTTATTTATTTATTTGCTATGAAAGTTTTTAATTGATTCACTTAAAGGCAGTATTTCGCAAAATTTGTGGTTTCACCTGCAGGAAAGTGCTCGTAGAACATTATACCTTTCCATTCCCACCAAATGTACAAAAGAAATTTTTCATGGTGTAATTCCGGTTGAGAATGTAGTAGAGCTCTGGTTTGACTGAAACCAATGACATAAATAGCTAATAGATAAGCTTGCCTGTTTGTCCAGCAGAGCCAGATAAAGTCATTCATAAAGCTGTGAAAAAGAAACTTTCGGGACATCCTAATAAAACATCATTAAAATAATGAAAATACAAACATAAAAAGAAAATTAACTTTCACCCAAAAAAATAAATTTAACAAAATTCTAAAAGATTCTTAAAAGCATTAAAAATAATAAATAAAATTCATGATTTTGAAGAAAATAATCAGTTTTGCACTGTAGTCGACTACTGAAAGAATGAGATATTCATAAAATCATGGCTATACAGAGGATTAAATGGGCAAAAATTCAATAAGATTGGATGACAATTCAGCAATTAAAATGACCATTGCAGCTGAACCATTCAAAACGCAAAAAAGATAGGGACAAGTAGGACGGAAAAAGATAGGGATAAGGACAAATCAATCCACCTTAGGTGGATTGATTGCCGAAAAAAAGGCTCCGAGACAAATAGGAAAACCTTAATCAGGAGCTGATGAGGCGGAATTCTAAGGAGGAACAGAACCCATCTGGAGAATCCGAAGGGCTGTGTAGAAGAATGCCTTAATTGCATATATTTATGATGTAATGTTCTTTGTTTTTGGTACAATATTGCTTGAATTAAAAAGCATCATCTGTAAATAGTGTAGAACGCACATTAAAACGCAGCGCTGAAAAAATAGCCTTCTCAAATAGTAAAGAATAGGGACGTCTGCCGTCCTTTTATTTTCATTATAATCCACTTTTAGAATGTATTGTTACAAACGTGTTATTTTGCTTCCCAGAACTAATAGTGCCATCATAAGAAAGATTGATTTCTAGTCACATGTACTGTACGGTGACCGGGTGTCATATTAATGATCCCAGAGCTTGGTAACCATTTGGCAACTTTGGAGACAAAATAGATAATATTCAACACATTATGAATTTTTACAATTCTTCCATTAGGAACTGAGATACGTGATTGGCCAAGAAACTTTTAGCCTCGCCTCCCTGGAACTACAAAAGGCCTGAACTTTCAAGGTGCGAGTATTTGTGATTGAGTCAACTGAATCGGGCTGAATTAAATTACCAGTTGTGTGAGGTAGTGAGTCGGCAGCTAAAGCGAGAACAGATAGATAAGTGTTTTGAACCATAAAGCGAAGTTCCAAGAATCCCTTCTCCTGCTGAATCCTATCTGGCCACTTTGTGTGCTACGGACTTTGTCACTACAGGATTTCTACTTGTGGTCAACTGTCTGCTGAAGATTGCTGTCTTGCATATTCGTCTCGGCTGTAAATAGTTGTCATCTCTCTTATCCCTGTGTAAATAAACATTGTCGCTGTTTTTCTACTATAGGACTGTTCATTGTGTATGTACATCATATACACACTACACTAAACAAACTCAACGTAGATAAAATCGGTGACAATATAATATATACAACATGCTTAAGTGACTTAGTAGCAGCAAACAAGTAAATAAATAATGGTAGAAAATAAGAAACCAAAGAAATTTATATTTACGAGTTTTCCTTGTGGGGGAAGAATCTCGTAAATTTTAAGACGCTTAACATTTCGAAAATTAATAGCAGAAATATTTAATTTCCTGTTTTATTTTGGGCACCTGTTTAATTTTATGGTGGCTACTTATACCTATCTGGTAAAAGATTAAAACATCTTTTAATGTATTTAGAATATCCTGCATATTTATCGAATAAAAATGCTACATTAGATTAGTGACTGTTTTTTATTAATACTGAAATGAAGGAAAAAATTATTTCAGTAGTTTTCCATATATCTTTTAACGAATTTTCTTGACGATAACTTTTTTTAATATAGAAATCAATAATCTACATTCAATACTGACGAAATCATTCTAATTGCTTTAACAAAGGTCTTTCTAATAGGCATAAGAGAGCAAAAAACAATGCTATTGCGGCAAGCAAGCAAACAATTCAATATAGTTTCTTTTTGCTTCAGTGGCATCACTATTTATGTATTATTGTTCTAAATTTACTTTATACTTGTAACGTCTTTCCCCTATGGAATTAATATATGTTACACTAACATCGCCCTCGTTCTTAATAAATGGATTGAAATTGGTTCTATTTGCATAAAAAATTACTCATAATTTGTTTCAACGGTAAGCACAAATTCGTAAAAATGAATGCAACTACGAAATTTGTAATTACTTCTAATGATTGTAAAGGATAGCTAAAAAATTTTAAACAAAATTAAATTGAAATGTCATATTATGAAGTGTGAGGAAATGATTTATATATTTATAATCTTCAATTCGAAAATTATTATTTTTTCTCATTTTTGCAAATTTCTACAGGGAAAATTGTTTATTTTCAGACAAAATGGAACTAAACACTGAAAAAGCGATATGCATTATTGGTTATATAAAGTAGAATTTTTGAAAACTGTTCAGTGATATTTCAAATTAGAATTTAATTAGCCTACACCAACAATACATTTAATTCAAAACAGTTAAACAATTTTGAGAGAAAAGGCCTGTTTAGTAGCAAGGAAGCATGTAGTGTGTTTTCTATGATCAAATAACCCTAGGAAGAAGAAACGAGTTTATGTCAAACAGATTCGTAGAATCGAAGAATGAGTGAAATAAATAGCCACAGAAAACAGCTGATAAACAGAAAAATTTATTGATAATATTTTAAGGAATCTAGAAATTTGACGAATTTTTACTTATTTCTTAAATATTCAATTCAAACTGAACTTTCAACTACAGTAAAAGTTTTCGTGCAACCACTGAATGAAAAAAAATACAGAGACTTTTTACGCTTTGCTTCTGATTTAAAAAAAAGTTGTTATTCTGATTTATCCTTCAATATATCAATAAAAATCGAGTACCACGTCTATTTTTAGAAAGAAATAGTTTCAAATGATGACCTTGAGCTGCCAATTCACTTTACTTCAACCACTACATTGTTATCATATCATTACAATCACAGTATTTATTCTTATTTTAGTCACACATGCATTTTATTACTTTTTTATAAAAAAATATAAATTCATAAAGAGTGAAAGTCGTTTTGACGAAAAATAAATAAACATCTGATTGACAGCAAAATGATTTATTAGAAGTTTTGAATAATCTTTTGCACTAAAAAAGAATTCAAAGTAAATTTCAAAAGAAAAAAAAATAATTCTTCTAAACCATAATCAATCTCAAATAATTGATATTATTATCCACTGTCAATGAATTATTAATTAGCATCATTACTCATTTATCAATTTCAAGTAATAAGTAATATTAATTCCTCATCACTCTCAATTAATTGCCATGTTTTGACAACGATCTTATCTTCACCTTTCAATTTCAGTTAATTAATTATATCAGTTAATTAAATATTCTATTAATTATTTTATATATGTAATAAAGTAAAGAAATAAAAATATGTAACAAAGACGGTAATTTATATGTTCACGCGGCAAATTAGAAATGTTGTTGTAAACAAGTTAACAAAGCGCTGTTTCTGATTTTGTCAAAATAGTTTATCTTTAATTTAACACTCAAAATTTTAAAAGAATCAGCACAAGCCATTTTCGATCCCTGTATTGTTGCATCTCTGCTTTTGCGCATATTGTTACAAATTTTCGCCTTGACAATGGGCACTGAAAAAAGTTACACTTTTTGGGTAATAGAAAACGACGCTTTATTCCGCGAGTAAACATGACAAGCAGATACACAGCTGAGGAGAGCACGAAAAGTACCACTTATCGACTCGAATAATGCAAGCAAATAACGCATTTACTAAATAAATAATCTCAGTGGCAGCTTAAAGATCTCTGTCCGAATTTAAGTTCCGGGGGAGAATTATAAAAATTCTTTAGTCTTTCGGCACATGTAATTTTCTAGGAGTGTCATAAGATCTTTGTTCCTAATAAAGATAGGACAATGATCCTTGTATTATTTTATAATCTACATTTTTGACGTCATTATCACCAAATGCACCACTTTTTCCTCCTAGTGATATCCGATGGCAAAAAAGACACCAAACTTGTCAACAAGGTCGGTTAGCAGTTTAGTTTTCCATTTGGTAAGCCTAAAAATCTTTCTACCCAGTGGTGAGATTAAGTATGACAGAAAAGCAGAAAAATAGAAAAATAAAGAAACTTTTAAAAATAAAAAATAAAGAAAAATTGAATTTTAATTGAATGTATTATTATATTTGTTGTCATAAATATATAAACCCTAATTGAGAATTTGATTAAAAGATCAATAATAAATATTAAATCAATAATCTATCTTCCATGTTTGAAAAAAGACCAAATTTTGTTACATTTAACTGAACAGAACATTTTATTATCCACTTCTAAAACCTTCAAATTCTTTTACAGTTGCCCTGCAGATGAAAACTGCACGTTACATAAAAATTTTAATACCTCCTGCTTATCATTAATTAATAAATTATAGATAAGTTAATAAATTAATTATTTAAATTCATTGATACATGATGTAGATAGTTGAATAATTATTTAATTCCTTGTTTTTTAATCTAAAATGTAAAAGGATTAATTTACGAAGAGTTGAAGAAAATAATTAAAATAGAATAGAAAAGAAAGCTACGACGAAAGCAAGATGTTATTTAAAACTGATAATTTATGACAAAGTATATTCCCAATGCTTCTTTATAACCGAAGAGTTTTTGAAAAGTTTAGTTTTATGTTAGAACATAAATTAACAGTCAATACAAAAAATAAGTCTCAGAAGAATATGATTAGAGGTGATACGAGCATAATAAAAGCATTTGACTATAAAAAATGCCTAGAGAGGTAATAAAGTATCTTGAGTTTATATTCATGTTTAAATTTTTAAAGTCATAAAATTCTCCCTTGAGAGGGAAATACAAAAATAAGAAATGATTTCCTTTTTCAAAAATTGTTTCTCTTATTGTAGAAATAAAAATGTTCATCTTTGCAACTCTTAAATAAAAAAAAGAATCGCATAGTTTGACTTTTAACACAATTAACTTTTTTCTTTATTGTGTGCATTATAACACAATTTCAGTTACAATTGACATAATGATACTTTTAATTTTCATAAAAATATTGCTTAAAGTTTTTAAAAAATTGGACATTTATTTTATTTCCGCTTGCATTTTTTACACACTTTATATCATTTCATTTTATTCATAATCTCTTTATGTAGACTATATAAAAGATTTCTTTCAATCCGTACCTAAAAAGCTTAAATTGTGAAATTTTAAAAAAGCGCTTCTTCTCGAAGCATTAATCATATTTTCATAGATTCGATAATATTCAGAAAATAATAATCATAAATTCTAAAAATAATTATAATTTAATCAATAAATTTATTTCATTGAATTTCAACACCATGGCGAAACCTGGAAGTAAATTTGAGTACGAGTTATAATATTCCAGAATATTTAAAATAATACATATTACAAATTACATACTGAAAAAGTAAAAAAAAAATATTTGCAGTGAAACTCAAAATTACTCTAACCAAAGTGTGTATTTACATTCTAAACTTCTTTCATTAATTATAGGATAAATATTTACATTTCTGTATAAAATTAGCATAATATTTATTTTTTACCTTGTTAGTATTTCATTTCTTGAAATCGTAATACGATACTGAGAAATAAAAACGATATTTATGCCATTTTTATTTCTTCCAGACTTATACTTTTAGTTCTTCTTAGAACTTATCACAAAAATTGGAAATTGTTTTTAACAATGACATTTTTCTGAAATCCTCAGATCTCTGAAATATCAAATTTTTAGGCCTTATTTTGAAAATATATCAAAAGCTTGGTGCTGATTTAGTTAAAAAATAACCAAATAAAATTTATTTGTATATTTTTGAAATTAAATTTTCAAAAGTTTTCAACTTGATGTAATTTGATGTTTCGTCTGATTAGTATATTATTTAAAAGGTTTTCTTGCGATAATTCGATTTAAATTGATAATTTGATACATTGTTCATATGAACAATAATAATATTCGATTAAAATAGCTTAATTAGTTTTAAACGTACAAATATATAAATACAGTAATAATCTAGTTGACACAAAATGTGTTATTTTCTAGTTGTTTAATTAAGTTTATCTTGCAAACAATTCAAAATATGCCTTTTTAAGAATTAATGACACTGTTATTTCATTCACTGTAATTATTTGACATTTTATTTTGAGCATTTTTTTTTTACTTGAAATTACTTTTTTGTCTTCAAGTCGTAAGACTTTAAACTAAGTTTCAATCTTTTTTGACATAACGTATATTAAATAAATAAAGATTCGAGGTGGAAATTTGAATTTTCTAATCAAAACAAACTCACTCCCTTGAGGGAAATAAAATGAATCCTAGGCGATAAAACATTTTTTTGTTTGAAAATGAGGAAAATAGTTTTGTTTGAAGGATTTGTAATGAAAAAATAATAATAGGATCTCTTCAATCTCTGCATTTTTTCTATCGTTTCTGAAAGTGCAAAACTTCTAAAACATCTACAGAACTTTCCGTAAAAAGAAATATTCTTAAAAAGTAAAAGAATTTTTTCTTGAATTATTCAACAAAAATATTTAATCCTGTTTTATCCTTTAAACTTTTCTGATTACGCAAAATGTTTTAAAAGTATTTCGAACCATTTGAGCTGGTTTCTGACTTTTTTTAAGGTTAGTAGATTCGAATGTGTTGAATCAGCGTCGCTTTCTTTTAACATAATCTGAGGATTTCCTCTGAAATCCGTACGAAAGCGTAGAGCAGGATTTACAATATTTTATGTACCTTTTCTTTTGCAATCAGTTACATTCGCTGTTTTCAGATTATTTTTATTTTGATAGATTTTTTTAATCCATCGTTTTGTGTTTTCTTTTAAGTCTTATTTCCTTCACTACACCTTTTAATATTTTACCATTCCAATTTTCTATCGGGTATGTAAAGATTTTTTTTAATTCTAGGTTACATAATATAATATTGGTTTCATATTTATTTCTTTTTCTTTTTTCTTTTTTTTTTGGATGTAAAATATATCTAGATATAGATTATTAGTTACTGAGGAGAAAATCACTATCGTGATTTAACCCTTAAATGACTGAATTTTTATTTTTAATAATTATAATTTGAAATCAACCGAGAAATTAGTGTAGTCAACGAGAAAAATACAAAACAAAACAACACATGAGATATTTTTTTTTAAAATTAAGAAACACATTTATGTTTTTCTACATCATCATGGACCGAAAATCCTAGAAATCTACTATGAACAATAATTTTTTCAAGCATAATTCATGACCTTCATTACATCACAAAACATGAAAATTCTTTAAAAAATTCTTTTTTCTCATTTAAAGATAAATGATCAGTGCATTTACTACATAATTATTGCGTTGTACCCTTACATAATGGAAAGTTACACCCCAATTTGTTTGAAAATAGGGGCCGGTGACAAATATTGTCTTTTCTTACATCCATATACGTAAATGATGAGATGATCCTCTATTTTTTTTCTCCTAGGTTTTTTCACCCCTAGATCTTTTTTCGCCTGATTAGCATTACTAGGCCAACATCTTTTGCTGTAGTTTTCATTTGTTTCTTATGTTGTTTCCATCCGAAACAATTTTTCAATACTTTTAATAATAATAATTTGATAAAAATAATTCATGAACATTAATAATTATTGTTAATTATTTATCACTTAGATTATGCAAAAGATTGTTAGGATTGGGCTCTCTTTTAATTTCATTTTAAATTACAGAGGAAAATGGACAGCAATTGTTTTCAGACTGTTTATTTAAAATATTAAATAGTTTACTTGATTGATGATCATTGCTGTAGATGATTAGATGATTGCTATAGATGTGGAGATGATTGCTGTAGATTCTAATTGATGCTTTTCCGGACAAAATACTTAACCACAAGTGTTTTTGATTCTATGCTATAACTCATATTAGCAAACAGAAAAGTTTAAAGTAGAATATTTGCAAGTTTAACACCATTTTATTGGTCTCGATTTATTTCACATTGGAAAAGACGGAATTTTATAATAGAATTCAATAAATTTTATATTGCTGAAAATATTACTCTTATAATCACTTCCGCGTCTCATATTTTAAAAACCTATTCACCTGGGAATTACGAGGGTCCAGATAATATTTGAATATTTCTGGAATATAATTATTAATTAAATAATTAATTTCATGTAATTTGAATTCCAACAAGCTGGTAACGAAAAAAAGGAGCTGAAGAATCTATGATAAAATCAATAATAATAAAATTAGCTTTAAAGGATTGGCTTTAAACCCATTTTTATTTAATTTACAATAGCAGAGCCATATTTAATATTATATCTTGTTATTTCAGTTTCTGCTGTAACAATAAATAATTGAAAGGAAAAAAAGAAAATATCTGGGATTAGTCGTATTTTACTCAGTATCATGCTTGCTGAATTTTGTTTTACAGTATTTATTATTTCCCACTAAATGATATTAGGATGATAAAGAACGAATCAGAAATGATGGCTCTAAATTCTTGATCAATTTTTTTTCAATGTAGGATTTAAATGTGGCGTTATATCTTTCAAAAGATGCCTCGTACTAATTTGAAAATTATAGAAAAAAGTTTTTTTAGCTAATATAGTTTTTCTTCCATTCTTAGCATTTCAGACGATGAAAACGCATTGAACGAATTCGGGTATTATGTGGAAATGCTATGCTCAATCAAGGGATCTGACGTCGAGTTTTATAAACTTTAATAAACCTCTTGTAAGTATAAAAAAAAATTTGTTTCCATATCTTTTAATTTTTGTTTCTATATCGCTTAGTTTTTATTCCATGTAATTTCCATACTTTTTATCACTCGGTTTTTAAACTTTCTAATTTCTGTTCAAGACTTCTCAGATAGTATTTTTTCCTCATAAAACTTCAAGAATGGTCATAGTTGTAGCCTGCATTTAATTTTCTATAATCATGTAATCAGATTAAATGAATCGCATCAAACTAAAGGGCAATACTCTCCGTTTTGAAATAAGGTACTCCAGCCCTTCTAATCCATATGCTCCAAATTGAGTTTGTTTTATCAAAATTGTGATGAGATGCAACAGGAAAGGACAGCTACTGGATATAGCCATATTTACAATCAATACATGAGTATGAAATGTTAATATGGTTTAAAGTGACAAGCAGTCAAGATTACGGAAAGACTTCAATCTTAATGATCTTATCGCCCTTTTACGAATAAAAACCATAAAAAATTATTAGTTTGGGGATCCTCAAAAGAGCAGTAGGAAGTGAAGTGATTGTTATAAAACTGCCGGATTCTTTAAGATTGAAAAAAATCCATTTCATAAAAAACTATTTATTATTGGTTAAACTATTTATTTCTTTATTTAAAACACAATCCTGAATTTTCGGAGAAAAATCAATAATTTGCAAAGGAATAGCAATAAAAAGTTACCGCTTTACAAAAAGGGGGGGGGGGGAACGAAGTTAAGTTTTTTCCTCCAAAAATAGCATTTATTGGCTGTAAAACCCGCAACATAAGAAGCCATTAAGTGTTCTATGGGTAGTGAAAATATAAGAGATATAAGAACGGACATTAAAAGGCTTCTAGGATAAAATGCTAAAACGATATTACTGATCTGTAGTTTCATGATAAAAAACACAAATTTAAGATTTTTTTCAACCATGACAATGTTTGTAATTTAGATGCTTTCAGTGTTATAAGCTGTCCTAAACTACATGCAAATTCTTAACACTGTCCTGGAAGGGGCATTGAACTAATACGCTGACGAGGATATATGCAATTACTTCTTAAGTAATAATAGTGGTGTAGTAAGAAAGTGATTAAAATTTTTTAAATATTTTTGGTTAAATATTATCTTAATTTTATAGTTATTTTCCCCAATACCATATTTTCGTACAAAACGCTATTTCGCACCTATCTTTGAATCATTTGTTTCCGTAAATCTGTTTTCTGAATTTTATGCATTCTTAAAATTATTTGAGAGTTTATTTTATAATATTATTTTTCCTTGTTTCACCAAATGTGTTTCTGCAAACTTGTATAAGATAAGTCAAAAATACAATCCTTTATACACAAGCTATTGTTTTCACACAAATTTCGAAAAATAATTTGAAAATCAAATAAAGTTTACTCATAAAAGATTTTTCAACATTTCAAGAAACAGAAAAAGCATTTATATTGTGACAATTATCTTTGAAGGACATTATACACCTAAACATTCATACATATATGTATCGAAATTCCTTTGAAATTTCCATAATGAATTTGACCTTGAGAGCTTCTTCGGCTGCAAAACATTATATCATTTTATTGTCTTATATTTACACAACAGTAATGTTGAAGTCCAATTACACATTTTTTATTTATTTCTGCATAAATTGCCAATTTTTTATTTACTCAGTTGTAGCATTCACTTTATCAAATGTTTAATGCACTGTCTTCCTTTTAGCATAGGCACTGAAACAAATAGCTGAATTTTACCACTTCATTAAATCTTTTTATTTGGTTATCTTCTCTCAGACAACATTCACGACGGTTCATCGCTTTGAAGAACTTTACTGTTACTTTTTAAGTTTTGATTGTTAAAAATACCTACAGAGTGATAAAAAGATGTGGATTAATTTTACGAAGACATTCAACATAAAACAATTATTTGTAAATCAGAGCAATAAAGATGCCCTTGTTTTAGGTAAATATTTATGCTGTAAATTATTTTTCAGAATGCGAAGAGTTAATCAGCATTTATACTTTGATTTTTTGCTTCATATTTCTGTGAGAAAATTTAGATTTTAAGTGAGTTTTTCTAACCAGGGCTTCCTTCTAACGATCATTTACTTTCTATATAACTCTTACTTTCTTTCCTTTTTTTACCAGTCATAAAAATCAATATTTCAGTCAGAGGGTCAAGTTCGACCATTTCGCTATTGAATTCAATATTAACACATTTTTTTACTTCTGTTCAATTTGTCTATGGTTTTTCAATGAGCTATTAATGAGCTGAGAGATTAAATAAAAGAATTATTATATGATTAATAAAAATCAGATTTAGCTGAACATCTTTCAAAACGTCATTCTCACCTATTCAAAAAGATGCAAAATATCATTATCGATTAATACTTATTTTTGCTTTTTCGTATGCGAAGTATATATATATATATA